>OY101448.1:81709544-81981626 GCA_956483635.1 Panzeria rudis
ACAAGATCCAGCTTGTGCAAGAATTAAAGCCGCGAGACCATGCAATGCGTCGTGATTTTGGTGTATGGGCCGAAAATGAGATTGATCTCGATGCTGATTTTCATCGCAAAATTTTGTTCAGCCACCAAGATCGTGTGATTTGACACCATTGGATTATTTTCTTTGGGGATATGTGAAGTCGCTCGTCTACGCCAACAAACCAGAAACGTTAGGGGACTTGGAAGCCAACATTCGTGGCGTTATTGCCAACATACGGCCCCATATGCTCGAAAAAGTGGTTGAAAATTGGACCTGTAGAATTGGCTTTATTCGAGCCAGCCGCGGCGGCCACATGCCCGAAATCATATTTAAACATTAATGGCCTAAAATTATCCTTCCAATAAAGCCAAATTGATGGACATTAAAACGATTTTCTTGTGTTTTATTTCAATTCGAAGTTCTATACCTCTAAAAAAAACACCCTATACTATGGACAGGACTAAAACAATATGATGATGGTGACACAATTAGCAAAAATGAATGTATTAAATAAAAACTTATAAATATATTGCGAAAAAAAAGTTTACGAATAAAAAAATGCAATATAATTATGTACTTAATTTTATCCAGCTTATTTACGAACCGATCTCGTTATTTTAAATACAATATTAAACACTCAAGGTTTTATAACAGCAATGTTGCAATTAAACGTTGCAACGTTTTTTTTAAATGGAAGCAAATATTTGTAATTCCTTCAACCATACCATAATTACAAACGTAGCCGCGGTAGAAAGTATTTATAGTAATAAATATTAATATTTATATGAAATAAAAATTGTGATATTAAAGCAATCAAGTTGTATGGTATCACAAGAATTTCCTACATTATTTTCATGTAGTGGTAATATTCTACAAAATTTTAAATGCCGTTTATGTAATGCAAACGTTCAAGTCGTCTAGATACTAGAGAGATTATTATTATTTTTTTGCAGTCCCCACTTGAAGTTCTGTGGAAATGTTTAAAAACAAGTACTTCTAAAAGTTACAGCCCTCAATATTAATTTTAAGTACTCTCCCAAAGCGTGGAAAGATTTTCCATACAAAATACACCTAAGAATAATGTGTTTTTATTAAAAATTCGAATACTTAGCCGCATTTTATGTTATTGCATTGTACTTGACCTTGATTTACTCGGAATAAAACGGGCTTCAAAAATGCATATGGCGAGGAAAGTGTAACTTATAGTGGTGAGTTTGTACGGGTCACTGAATTTGATTTTTACCTAAAATTTTCTTTTTTGGTGTTATCTCCGAAATAATTAACTTTACAAAAAAAATATACATTATTAAATTTGTTGGAAACTATCCAAAGAAATTTTAATTATTTCGGCTTGAGTGTTTTACACTTCATACAATTAGAAAAATAAAATAGATACATATCGAATAAAATATTATTTGCTGGGTTTTGTATAGGTTTCAAAGCCTACTATGCTTATTTTTTGAAAAGCATTTATATATTTGTAAATTCTCAAATGGTTTTTAAAAGTTTGTACATAAGATAAAGGGTTTGTAACTGTTCAAAATTGTGTTTAAAGTCTACTGATGAGTTGGTAAAGCACCAACGAAATGCTGCATATAGACAATTGCTTAAACTCCAGCAAATAAATTTCATTTGAAATAAAATTATGACAATATGTCAAATAATAAATTTCTTAAAATTAAGTTTAATGTTAAAAGCACCTGCACTAATATACTCAAATGGAAGATATTTTTGTACAGATTAGTAATTTGTTAAAAACCATTACTCCAAAAAATTGGGTATATCACGTTAATATAAAATTCGCGATATTTGAAAAACTGCACATGAGGGATTTTTTGTTGTAAATATTTGGACTCAGAAATACCAATGAATATTAAAAAATAAGAAGAACAATATATTTGCTTAAAAAGGGGTATTTACTAGAGATATGCGCGTGAGTGAGTTTTCGCTCACGATCACGAAAAAAATATTTTTTTCACGCACAGCAAATTTTAAGACTCTCACGATCACGCACGCTCACGATCAAATTTGATTTTATCACGCGCGCTCACGCACGACAAAAGCTTAAGCTTTTTTTTATATCCCACAAAAACACAAATCGAACATTAAAGTTTTAATAATTTTTTAGTGTTCATATGAAAACGAGTTTTTTAAGAAATATCCATGGGGATTCTCATTGTGAGTGTACATTTTGGGTTTTTCATTTTCTTTTTTAACTTTACCAATTTAATTAATAGAAATATGAGAAGGTGTTATAGTTTTCGCCTCATTCAATGGATCCTAATATAAAATAACAATTTTCGATTTTTTTTTAAATTTATGTGGATTGAGCGTTACATTAACTTTCACGGTTGTTTTGGGAATGACTTTTTGAAAATCAGACATTTCTGAACGGATAATGCTCTCCATATCGTTTCTGCCCTTCCTCTGCTGTTAACTTTTTTACCACCCTAAAATTTATAGATAATTATATTTAAGAATTTTGTTAACGTAATGCTCAATATATTTTCTTACGAATTTTATATTTTTTTGAACCCACTATATTTTGAATTCAAAATAATTCAGATGTATAATCTTCGATAAGTTTTAACATAAACTCCTTTTTTAAACACAAAAAAATTTCAATTAAATTAAAAAAACTACAATACATTATTATTGATTGATAAAATTTTTTGCAATTTAAACTATTCAACAAAGTTCGCAAAACTTTTAAATATTTCGAAGTGCAACCCTACGGTGTTATTTTATTAATTAAACTGAATATTGAAGCATGCTAAAAACGAGTAACGCTCAATACACATAACTGCGAACTACAACAATTTCTTAAAAAAGTTATAACTCCTATTATTTTTCAAATATTTGATGCACCATACAATTCCGATACATCAGTTTGTATGAAGACAGTATAAACAGTATTTTCGTTCTTTATTTTTAACACATAATCGTCAGTGTTACATTAAAAAAAGCTTATGTACCTTTATTTATATATTAAATAATATATTAAATCATACTGGAGTAGATTTCATTTTAAAATATATGCATTTATTGTATGAAATACTTCCAATATTTTCAAAGCCATTAACCCATTACTAATGAAATGGAACTTTAAACAGTTTTCGCCTGGCTTTTTACGTAAAAACACCGGTATCTTAAAGACTGGACAATAAAGCGGTACTCAATATTTTAATTTATAGGGAACCTTCCAAGCTTTCATTTGGTGTATATTTGTAAGCTGTCATTTATTAAATATGAAAGTTATGTAACTTCTAACATTAGTCTATGTACCAGATTTGCAAAATATTTCGTAAAAATTCGTATTACACAGAATCTTTAGTAAGTGACGCCGTGGTGCGAAATATCAAAGAAGACAAAATCGTTGTGTCCGCTGTTTCAGTAAATAAGCGATATATCGTATTTCAAACGTTTTGACTTTTTGTGCGCTGGGTTGTCTTCAGCTTACAAACATATTTTTCCTGATGTCAGACATGTTGGCATAAAAGGTTCTCTGGGTTTCTTTTGCTGTCGACACACGTACATTCGGTCCGAAATAGGGCAGAAAGTCTGCACAAGATGCCGAATTCGTATTCGAAGACGGTCCATATGAGTGGTTAACAAGAAAACGAACATCTTTGTCTGAGAAAATTCTAAAAACTTTGGCGAAACTCTCTACGAATTCTGACGAATCTTTTAAGGAACTTTCGACGTGTCGCAGAAAACTCGGATCTAAAATTAGAAACTTATCAGAACTGTCGTATAAAATTCGCAAATTAAATCAAAATATTGTAGGAGTAAAGAGGAAATTTTTTCAGCAAGCTAAGAAATGTAATTTCGCGAGTGCGTGAAAATTACATTTTTAAAATCACGCACGATCACACACGGTATTTAATTTGTAAATCACGCTCACGCACGATTGCGTGATTATTTTAAATTTAGTCACGATCACGCGTGAATCACGCCTGACACGAAAAATTCACGACATTTGCACATCTCTAGTATTTACCCATTTGTATCTTTAGGATATGGAAAATAAACTTAAATTTCGAGCTAATCTCTAAATAATTCGCTACATTTCAAAAAAATTTCTTATTTTAATTAAAAGCTCCGTTCCATGTAATGCCTTGAGCATGGTGTGTAAATTTTTTAAGGCGAATTTTTTTGATACACAATTTTATTAAGGTTAAAGCCAAAACATTTAAATTTCAATATCCTTAAAAGATCAGAAAGATATCACAAAGCAACCACCGGAATTATACTCAAAAGAAATATATGTTTGCGTAGACTAGTTTCTTACCAAACAAATTTCTCATTTTAAGGTGTAAATTACAGTCTTTAAAGAAAAAATCAATTATTTGAAAGATGTAAGAATTTATTTAAAATTAAAATAAAAATGTATGTGCGAATCTTAAGGTAAAGTAAAACAAATAAAAACCATAGAGCAAGCAATTGCCGTCCTAAAGGATAAAATCAATTCCCAGTTAAGTCTTTTAAAGCACAATAAAAAATACAGAGATTACATATAAAACTGAAAATAAACAACCAACTGATTGCTTGTTTAAACATACAAATTACAAAAAAATAAAACGAAGTAGGAATTAAAAACAACAGTAAGCTAGGAAACAAAAAAAAAACATAAAAACTAGGACTTAATTTAACGCACGTTGGTAAACAACATCAAAGATACACTAACAATCTAGACATGCCACAGTATTATTAAAGAAGCATGAACTAAAAAAAAATAAACGACAGACACGCAAGTTAACATACGAATATACAAAATAGACGTGTTTAAAAACTAATTTAGAAAATATCAATTCCCAATTTATACAAAATGGTATCAAAGGCATAAACAGATGATATGAATGTATATGGCTTATTGAGTATGACACCATAATCTGGTTCTAGGCTAGGTAAGGCGCGACTTGAAAAGTTTTGCTGCTGATGCTGTTGTTGTGAAAAGCTACGCACAAGTGATGTCGACGACCACGAGAAGGACAATATTGATGATGTTAGTGACGGTTTACGTACATTCTGTTTCATTTTCTCTTTACGGGCTACAAGTTTTTTGGTCTCTCGCACCATGTAAATGGCATCACTTGTTGTCATAAAATCGTGTATAATCTACAATCATAAAAATAGAAGCAAAAAAATCGTAGAAGTAAAAAATTAAATAAAAACACTAAAATGTTAAGTAGAATTTTATTGCGCCCACGTGAAATTATACTTACCTTTCGCTTAACTGGGCAATGGGCAAATATCCATATTAATGTACATAAAGTATTAAATATTTCACAATCCTTATCGCACCAACGCATCAGCATTTGGGCAATTGTAACGAGACCACCCTCCTGAAATGTATTTGCTGTTGTACTGTTGTAACGCGCCAAATTCAATATAATACGACTGCAATACATAATCAATTGCTTATCAACCTCAGAACGTATGGCTTGAGCCATAATGCCATAGCAAAATGTTGATATGAAATCCGAGTTACACATTAGCAGATGTGGTACAGTGCGTGATAAGCGATCTGAAAGCAATTATAGGTTTGAGATTGTTGCTTTATAAGGCAATGAAATTCGTAATTTTTTTGTTGGAAACTACTGAAAATTAAAACTAGCATTTTTCTAATTTGGACCCAATATCCAAAAGTAGAACTAAAACCGCCAAAAATTATTTATTGTAAATTTTGCTCATCAAAATTCAAAATCCATTGATGATTATCGTTAATATGTATAAGAAAAATGAGATCTCAAGTTCTAACGTTGTGTATTTATTGTATCTTTTTATAAAGCATCAAAATCAGATTGCTTTAATTTCCTGCAGACGAGTTTTGGTGGGATTTATTTTGCAAAATACTCTTTCAACAAAGTAATTTTCCTGAATTATAAAGATTTGACAAAAATTCGTTTAAATTCATTTTGTTGAAAAATAGCCATAAAAATCGCCAACAAATTTATTTATCGCCAGAAAATTCGCCATGTCGCCAAATCAAAAATGTTTACGCCAAATAAGATTAAAAATCGCCACATTTGGCGAGAAATCGCCATATCTGGCAACCTTGCATTAAATTAATTTCGTTGTAAATATTTATTTATTATTTCAGGCTCAAGGTCAAGGTAAGACCTTGAGCCTGAAATAAGGAATAAATATTTACAAATTCTAAGATCGAAGAAATTAAGTAAAATATTAATTTCGTTGTTGAAGTTCAACCTACGACGAAAATTGTATATGTATTCAATCACTAAAATTAAAATTTTCAATTATTCAAACTTTGTAAAAATATTTAGAAAAGTTTGTTTTTTATCGCATGATTAATTGATTCAATCACGGAATTAATTGAAACTTGTTTTAATTTTTGGTTAAGGGTATTAATTGAAATTTTCTTAGAAATAATTTTTTCTGTGTAAGTTTAAAAGTTATATAAAAATATGCACATGCATATCAGAGATCGGCGCGAGTACACCGCAACCATAATTACACCGCATATGCACTCTATGCTTTATACATCCGAGAGCTTTAAACACCGCAAAAATATTTTGCGATGCTGATTTAGCTTGCCGTTTATTTACTGAGAGTTCATGCGATTATAATATGATCGCTACTTTGCGATGTGTGCGTATATAAAAGTTTGGTGTGTAAAATAAAACACTTTAATTTGTTTAACTTAAGATAAACTTTATTTTGTCCTTTTTCTATGTTTCTTGATGGCGTACGTTTCATGACGGCGATGACGGACTGAATCGACTAAGAATTTGTAATACATTAGTGAAAAATTGCGTTTCTTTAAACTAGTACAACAACCAAGTCGCTTTAACAACTGTAATAAGGTTTATTGGTAATGTTCCATGCTTTATTGCAAAACAAACAATATTAATGAAAATATTGTTTTCAATCGCTCTTGTGCTAGCGAGTGGAATTTAAGCAGCATGTACTCGATTATCGTATGCCGTAATCCCAAAAAGAAAATTTTCGAAAAATTTTTCTCGATCACGTATGCGGTAATTCGACCCCTGACTTCAGAAAAAGTCGAAAATTTTGGTTTGGTGAGACGCTACATCACCCCCTCCTAGAATTTTGGTTAGGCGAGTGTGGAAGTTGTTCCAAAAATGTTACTTTGCGTTGTCTGTAACTTTTGTTTTCGAACTGAGAAACTTCAATTGGCATATATGGCGGCTTCAATCTGCCTATTGATACCGTTTTTTATTTTGTTCCGATTTGAACGGTGTAAGTTTTCGGATGCCTCTCAAGTACCAAATAGGGACCGTCGTATGGAGCTTTTAGTGGAGCACGCACCGCGTCATCTCTCAGAAATACATGGGTGCAAAAACCCAAATCCTTTGGAACTTATACCGGTTTTTTTCCGTGTTGAGTGATCGAGGTCGGGCGTAAGTTTTCAATATATTGCTGAAGTTTTCTTAAAAATTAATTGTCGCTGAAGTGTCTAGTCGGTTCGTCCATCAACAATTCGCCCGGCAATTATATTGCTTATCCATATACCATTTCAGCTACCGATACCCCTATGTCTTCTTAGGCCCAACATCACTATCGGCAATATGTTTGTCCAGTTGTTATTCGCCCATGTGCTGAATACCGCATTTCGCAAGATAAACACGATTTCGACTCGAAGTCACTAAATTGGTGTGTTGGAAATCGCAATCACAAAAAATTTTGTGGTTTCAACTCGCAAGCAGAGTAAAGTGAACTCTAAGTGAACTTGTGTATGTTACAAAAAATTAATATCAAATAGCAAATAGCAAAAAGCATTCCTGTAAAATGTAATCTGTTTTTATTTAATATCACTTAAAACAATACAAATTTTTGTTAGTTTAATATAAAATACTAAATTAAAAAGTACCTATGCTGTTTTATTTCGACTATTGTGTTCCTTTTTACTTTAAAAATGGCGATTTTATAATGCGCGTCATTATTGTAGACACCTACTTATCACATTTGTCAACCAATATTGTTGCCAGATGCATAAAACGTAAAATATCAAGAAAAAAATAAGGCCAAAATTAAAAATAGTTGAAAAATTCTGTGCTGGATACTTTGGTTTCAAAAAAACAGAGCATATCGTCATATAAAATGCAAAAGGGCCTATCTACATTTTTAAAAAAATTTTCAGGAGAGATAAGAAACTTAATGAAAAGCAAACTATTGTGATTATAAAACCTATTTTTTCTGCGTAATATTAATAAAGACGGAATTAACTATACTATGCTGAAAAAACTGTTTTTATAATCACAATAGTTTGCTTTTTATTCAGTTTTTTACCTTTTCTGAAAAATTAAAAAAAATGTAGATTGGCTCTTTTGCATTTTATATGACGATATACATATAAGAACCTTTTTCGAAGATTATTTCGAAAAATAAACAGAACGCGCGAGCCTCAGCACATGCAAAAGTGAGATTTGCGATTTCAAACTCGAAAGTGATTTAACAATCGTGCGTTTTTTGGCACACGGGTGATTAGCTTCATGGCATTTTAGGGCTGCTTTTAGAACGCGATGTCAACGTGCGACGAGACCAATTGCTTGCGGATGCCACGGTGTTGTTCGGATATGCTTGATGCCCAACATCTGAGAAATTTTTTACTCAAGTCGCTTGTTTGCATTGTGGAAACAGCACATACAACTCGCAAAAACTGCAAAGAAGATGAAGTTTCAAAAAGTCGCTTTTATCGCGAACATTGCAAAAATTCGCAACAAATTGAGAAATCGGAAACAAGCCTTAAAATATATTAGAACGCCAAAAGTGTTAAAAGTATAAAAAAAGATCCAAAAGAACGCAAAAAATTTAAATTTCGCGAAAAATTGCTAAATGTATTAAAAAATTACTAAAACTGTAATCTCGTAAAATCAGATAGATGGCGAAAATGGCGAAAATTTCTCAGAAATTGCTAACATCGCGGATATTGCAATTACATCTTCCATAGACTCCAAAAGCTGACAACTCTGCACGAAATTCTTATTTTCTTTTGAAAATTAATAACGTTTAATTTTTTTAATATTAAAAAAATCGAATTTTGTAAAGCAAGAATGGTAGCACGATTTTTAGTTTAAACGTCAGATCTCCTTTTCTGTCAAATGATAATGTCAGAAAAAAAGAGAAAGTGGAACTACCTTATATACTTATACGATGCGTGTGAGTACATACGTGTGAGAGTAAAAGAGTAAAAAACCCCATGTGATATACTTTGCCGGTTCCTGATCTAAATTCAAACAGCCCAAAAGGTGTTATGACTGCTGTCTTTGCCACGTCTTCTAGATTTACATGTATATGATGAAAAGCCTTCTTAGAATCGATGACGGAAATTATAGTTGTTCCATCCACCTCACTGGGGAAATTGTGAATACGTTGTATAGGGTAACTGTCATTTATTATTCTCGCGTTCAAGAGTCTAAAATCACCGCATGTCCGCCACGACCCATTTGGTTTCTATGCCAAATGTAAGAGACTGGCCTGGCCCACTTGCTTTTCAAGCGTACACAAATGCTGCGGTCCAGCAAATATTGAAATTCTTTTTTGGTTATCTCCAACTTTTAGGGAGATAATCTTCGGACCTTTTGCGAAACCGGTCGACCTTTCGTTTGGATGAAGTGCAAAACATCGGTTGGCGTTTTTGCTACAGGGTGAGTATCTTCAGTGAGGTCAATAAATTCGACGAGCAGTTCATAAAAGCAATCGTTTGATTTTCGTATTGTAAGGACCATAGATAATACGTAGATAGTCAACTGGACTTCCTTCAAAAAAAATTTACAACTGTTCACACCTATGGGTATTTTGTTATCCAACACACTGAGAGAGACAATTCAACACTCATTAGAGAGCGTAATTTTTGCACTTGAAAATGAACTATAACTTTTTTTGCACACACAAACACTTTTTTATTTTATTTAATTTTTTATTTCTTTTATTTCTTCTATGTATTTGAAATTTTAAAATATTTTTTTTAATTTTGTTGACATTTGTATGTTGAAATTTATCGATGTTGTTGAGTTCTGTAAGCCTTTTTAAAGAATCAATTATTGACTCAGTTGAAAAATAAAAAGCATTTCTTATTTTTCTTGCGAAGAAACGACTTGATTTATTGAAAGAATTTAAGCGAATGAAAAAAACTTCCAAAAACCAAAATTACATTCCATTAAAAGACAAAGCAACAAAAACTTCATCATTAAGATTATTAACTTCAGTATAAAGATTACAGTTATAATTATTAATATTTAATATTTTTTACCTGCGGTGAACAGATGTTTTGAACCATTTTTTCATTCAGCAGTATTGCATTTATGTTAATATTTGGAATAAAATTGTTTAGTACCAAGTAGAAAAATTCCAAAAAAATTTAAGCAAATCAAAATTTTTAGCTCAAATGTATTATTAAAAAGGATTCTAAGTTCACATTTTCATTAATTAATGCAAAATTAATTCTACATAATACCTAAAAATTTATGTTTAAAAAATATAAATTTCGTAAAATACTTTTTGTACAACTAAGTATGGTTTTGGTGCTGTGGGGAATTTTTTATTTTAAACCAATACTAATACAAAATGTTCTACTAACACATTCTTAGACTTAGGTTTTTGACAGCAGACTTAGGTTTTTGAAGTTTTAGTTGATCATCTACGTACCTATGGCACTGACTTATTAATAGCAATTATTCCAGTGTTGCCCAAAATTGATAAATTATACTAAAACAAACAAAGTTGCCGTGTTTTAAGTGTTCATTGGCACTTTGCTAATTTTGAGGCAAAAAATCCGCAAACTGCGGATGTGATGGTAGTAGCGAAGAAGCTATGAAGCTATGTCCGACGAATTTTATGAAGATTAATAAGTCCGTTTTAACACGCTTTTATTAGCTTCACCTATATGTATGTAACGGCAACTTTCAACGTAATTTTCACCAACTGCAAGACATCCGATCAACTTGAAACTTTGCACACGCATTAGGTTTGGATGACAATATAATCTGATCATAAAACATGGATTGTCCCACGCCCATACTAACAAAATATCTTATAATATCTTGAAAGCTATAGCAGTCACAGTATTCATATTTGGTATGGACTATTTTGGGAGCAAGTTGAGAAATATGTAAAAATATTGGTAGGATAGAAGCGGCGGAAGGAATACTCCCCATAAAAAGTAATTAATAATAATCTCATATCTTGAAAGCCATAATAGCAAGCAAGAAATTTGGTATGAGTTAATTTGGAGACAAAACACGACCATGGGTAAGAAACTAGCAGGATAGCTGCAAGGAAAGGGGTACTCCCCACACAAAGAAGTTAGTAAATACGTTATATCTGGAAAGCTAGTAAATACATTATATCTGGAAAGCTAGTAAGTTTTCAAATTTGGTATGAGGTAATTTGAAGACAAAATATACATATAGTTAAAAAATTGGAAATGGGTACTCCTCATACAAAATAATTAATAATAACCCGATTTCTGGAAAGCTATAATAGCAAGCGCCTTAAAATTTGGTATGAGTTACTTTGAATACAAGACACGACCATAGGTAGGGGTAGCTGCGAGGAAAGGGGTACTCCCCATACAAAATATTAGTAATTACATGTTATATAGGAAGCTACGATAGTAAGAATCTTAAAATTTGTTATGGTGTAACTTGAAGACAAGGTACAAAGATAGGTACAGACTGGCGGTGTAGGTGCAAGGGAAGGGGTACTCCCCATACAACGTAATTAGTAATTACGTGCCATCTGGAAAGCTATTACAGTAAGTCTTCAAATTCGGTATGAGTTGATTTGAAGACAATATACAAAGATAGGTAAGAAACTGGCGGAGTAGGTGCGAGGGAAGGGGTATTCCCCATACAAAGTAATTAGTAATTACTAGGGATGTGCGATTAATCAATTTTTTTGCTTAATCAAATTCTGATTAATCAAGAATTCTGATTAATCAAATAATTTTAATTTTGATTATTCAAATTTGAATAATTTTATTCAAAATAATAAAACAACAATATTTCAAACAAAATGAATTTTTAACACATACAAATATAAAACGAAAGAAATACAAAAAACTAGAAAAATAAAGGCATAAAATAAAAAAACTCAAGACAAACATTAAAAACACAAATTACTCAATTGTTCAAAATATAAATTATTCAAAATCATGATTAATCAATAATCCTCATTTTGAATAATCACATTTAAAATTATTTGATTAATCAGCATTTTGATTAATCAGGATTCTTGATTAATCGATGAATTGATTAATCACAATTTTGATTAATCAAAAATTTTATTAATCGATTAATCGCACATCCCTAAAAATAAGTATACCATATAATCACAATTTTGTCATTGCCAATTTTGCGGTAGCTAAACTTAATTTGTTGTATCTTTGCACCCAGCCAATGCCGGCTGTGCAGACTACTTATAAAAACTGTATTTATTTCTAAAAACTAACTTTTAAAGTTGCATAACTTCCGCATTTCTATAGTGGCAGCTTGTTAACACTGTAATGCGATGCGAAAGGAAAACTGTTCACATTTGTATATTACTTACATTGCAATGCGAAAGCATTTCTTTCGTTTCGAATTACAGGGCAACCCCCAGATTTAAATAATATCTCAAATGAGAGCTTGGAAGGTTCTCTGAAAAATTATATACATGCTTAAGTACCGATGTATTGGTAATTTTTTGAGATAACGGTGTGTTTACGTAGTCAGGTTAAAAATTTTTTAAATAGTACTTGGTTCAGAATGGGTTAACGGATATAAAAATTGGTTGACGGATAAAGGGAGTAGAATGGTATTTTAGAGCACTTTAAAATGATGTATATCGTTTATATCCGTGTAGAATTGTAGGAGTTATGGCAAGTTCAAAATAAAAGTTTTGAGCCTCGTAACTCTGGAACCAAAAGAGAGCGCAAAAAAATTTCACAAATATTGTTTGTCTAAAAAGTGCTATTACCTCATGAATGATATTTTTATTTTAATTTTCAATAGCGTTGGTATTATTGACTTGTTCCGAAGAAATTACTAAACTCTAAAGAATAAGAAAATCACATAAGTCGCGAAAATAGCAAAAATACGCAAGAAATTGATAACATCCCGGAAATTGCAATGTAACGTGCCGAATCAGGCAACATAGTTAGCATATAATATGAGAGCTGATCTGAAATATAAATTATATATGCTATCAAATTTGTTATATGCTGAAAAGTTTGCGTACGTTTTTCAACATATAACATATCTGTCAGCATACGTAGTAAATTTGTTAAAACGTAAAAATATGGTGTCTACACGATATGCTAAAATCGTGAACATACGTTTGTTGACAACGTTAAAAAATGGCCGCCATATGTGGTTAAACATACGTATGTATGTTGAAAAAATTTAGTGCCTACATGATATGTTGGCACTGGTAACAAATTTTTTACCATAAATATGCTGATTCAACATATCGTCTAGACTAATCTTTATATTGTTTATACTTTATATTCTAGTGTGCTTTTTAAAATCCATTAGTTTGAGTTTGCCTCAAAACAAATTTTTTTTATTTGTTTTTTTTTAAGAACAAACACAACCCGCGAAGCGATCAGCTTGTCTGCGGAAAAACACCCAGGGTCTATGGGGGAATCGAACCCACGACCTTTGGACTGACAGGCTATCGTCGCCACCACTCAGCCACAGGGGCACCCAATTGCTAAAATCGGTCAGAGTTCATAACACCTTCTTAAATCAATCGTATTGAAATCGTTTTCAAAACGATCGTTTTCCATCACATACCGGAATGCTTGTTTCTAATTCGAGAGTAAGTTGCGAACTCGATTTGCTCTCAGTATACAAAATTTGCTCTCAGTATACAAAAAATCAGTAATCAAATAATCGGGACTAAAGTCAAATTTTATTTTTTGTGTCAAATGTGGTTCTACCCATGATATAAAAACCACTTATACCATGATTCTACCTTTATATTATTGTATCATGGTTTTTCCTAATACTCACAATACCACTAAAAATCGATTGTTTTAATAACACTGCTTTACAAATTTTAATTTTTGGAAGCTTTAAATTTTCCAATACATTTTTTTTAGAGAAATTAGGATGTGCTAATCACGAAAAAAATAGTTTCAGCTATTGTCAAGATAACGGTACATTTCTGTTTTTCGATGTATACTTTACATATTTTCATTTCGAGTGAAACGTCTCATGGCGTTAATTTTTCGTCTGAGTGTGAAATGTTCCTTTTTTTGGTCCGCACTAAAAAAAATTTATGAATAATTTTATCTATGTATTGGTCAAAAGAAAATTCCCAACCTACACGGCAGAAGAGAGCGAAGTTGGTTTTGGAAATCGCTATAGTCCCGTCATTAGTGGACATGTGTATCTCTGTTTATCATCACTTATTATATAAGTCAGTTGAATTTGATGGCAGTTTATCTTCGCATAGATTGAAAATCATTTAAGAGAATCCTTTTGCACATTGAAGGTATAAGCTATGTACAACACTTTTATATAAAATAGCACGAGGAATATTTTTGTGGAACATTTTAACCCTCTAGCGATTCGCTGTATGGGTCGTTTTTAGCACTTTCTTACAAAGGGGCAATAAACTCCCCTTCAACGGCGATATAGCGGACTCAAATGTCCTATACAAATATTTCTCATAAAATTTTATTATAATTTTTCAGAGACAATATAGCGACAAGCTCAACTAGAACGCCAGAAGTCGTTCAAAATTTAAAATGTGTTTGAGGGTTAATTTCGAACTTATTCACATTAGGACAATCCCACAAGATACAAGTAAGTATCTACATATTAAAAAATCGTACTTTAAATAAATCATTCTTTACTTACCCAATCTCATTAAAACATGCAAAGCTTCTGACGCACTAAATCTTCCTTTTAACAAACGTACCGCATCATGTATTTTAAACTTAATAGAGTTCAATGTGTTTGAAGTCTCTTTAAGGAGCGCAATATTATTACGTATAACCTGTATTCGTGCATTATTAAAACGTTTACGTATACGATAGCCACGCCAAAAACGTTGTATAATTTTAGCTGCCTTTTTCTGTCGTAAGAATTCTATCATTTCGGGTGTCATAAGAGCTTGAAAACGGCGACGCGCCAACAGGCCACGTGCATGAGCTTGAAATTCAACAACATTTGTTTTTAACTGTAAGAAATTATCTCTTTCAACGCGCATTTTTTTACGGCCTCTGAATTTCTGTTGCAAATGTATAACGGTGGCTTTGAGAAGAATGAAACTTTTACGCTGCTTTAACATGGCTTCTTTGGCCCTGAAACGTTGTTGTATGCAAATGATGAGAGAACGTATAAGCTGATATTGAGAGCGTATCTTTAACATTTCACGGCGAGCTCTGTAGCGCTTTTGTATAACAATGGCGGCTGTTTTGAGTTTTTGATATTGTTCTCGTTTTAGTTTCATGACTAGTGTAGCTTTGATAAAACGTTGTAAGTATATGATTTTTGATATGGTTTTAAGGAATATAGTTCTTTGTTTTTTTCCTTCTAAAGTGGCTCGCCATCTTTTTTGTATTTTTATACTTGAGGATCGTATACGCTTATAATTTTGCTTTTCTCGCCTCATTAGTTGTATGGCCCTGAACCAAGTTTGTATTTTAATGGCCGATGATCGTTGTTGCTGATAGATGTCGTGTTGTTGTTTCATTAACAAGTGAGAACGATAGTATTTTTGAAAACATATAATAGAGGAACGTACTAATTGATAACGTTTTTTTTCCATTATCATTAATTGCTTTGCTCGGAATCTTCTTTGGATGGAAATGATAGTCGCACGTTGCAGTAGATATTCCTTTCTAATTTTTCTTGCCAATACCTTGGCTTTGTAACGTGTTTGTATGAAAATAATTAAACTTCGTACTCTTAAATATTCTTTTCTTTCAGCTCTCGTCGCTAAAGTAGCTCGCAAACGAGCTTGTATACAAACAACAGCTCGCCTTATGCTCTGATAGTCTCTTTTTTGTAAATTCATCAGGCGATATGCCCTAAAGGCAGTTTGTATAACTGTGGCAGCTTGTTTCTGTTGTAAAAATTGCAGTCGATCTTCTCTCATTTTCATAAAACCTCTAAAGCGCTCTTGGATACATAAAACAGCTGCTCGGGTGCCTTGATATTTCGCTCTTGCATAGCGCATCGATTTATAGGCTTTATAGTGACTTTGTATGGTTTTAATGGCCTGTAATTTTTTCTGAAATTCACAATATTCGTAGCTCATTATCAATTTAGCTCTAAAGCGCCGTTGCACGTTAATAACACAAGTTTGCAGATGCAAGTATTTGTTACGCTCAATTTCCATTTGCTTTTTGGCTCGAAATTTTTGTTGAACAACCAAAGTGTAATATTGCATTGCTATATATTTAACTCTGACTCTACGAGCCAGTAAAGTAGCTCGCCATTTGCGCTGTATAAATACCACGTTTCGTTGAACTTCTAAATATTCCTTTCGCTGCTGACGCATTAAACTAGTAGCACGATATAAACGTTGTATGTAAGTTATACGGTAACGTATTAATTGATACATTTCCTTTTGTTTCTTCATGGCAAGTTTGGCTTTGAATTTTTTCTGTACAAAAAGAGTATATTGTTTTAGTTGTAAGTAGTTTCCATATTGTTGTTTCATCAATTGACGACCTCTAAAGGCCCTTTGAAGTGTCAAAACTGCTGATATGATTCTTAAAAATTGTGTTCTTGCTTTATAACGCCGCCAAATGGCTTGTATTAAAGTTGCTGCTTTATATCTCTGTTGAATATATTTACATTTTTCTAAAGCGGCCTGCTCTCGTAAAACACTTGCTTGTTTTCTTTTCCTCCAAAGTTGTTGTATACATATTGCACTTTGACGCCACTGTAAAAAGTGATCACGACATTGCCTTCTACTTAGGGAAGATTTTAACCACTTTTGTATTAATACGGTGCAGTGCACAGTTTTGAGAAATTTTTTACGGGCTAAATAACGTCGTATATATTTTTGAAATACGATAGCTGCTTGGGTACGTTGCTGTTTATAAATTCTAACATTGCATCGGGTAATAAAACCCCGATAAACGGCTTGTATTATAACAGCTGCTGCTTCACGCCGTTGTTCTTCTTTATAACGTATTCTTCTTTGAATGACAACTCTTAACCAATTGAGTCTCCACCATTTTTGTATGACTCTGGCAGCTGTATGAAACTTAGGTGATCTAAATTTATATATGATTTGCCACAGCAACGAAAGAGTTTTCTCTCTATGACCATCCACTATATCATTTGCCGCTATACCTCCCTTTAATTGGAAATCTGCCTCTCTCAGGGCCTTTAAGGCCAAATTAACATTAAATACTCTTTGCAGGCGAGATATGGCCGGAGCTCTCAATTGTTTGGTTAAATCATACCTCAATAATATAATTTCCATAACTTTGGTCAAACGTATACCATCTCTTAAATCGACGGCCAAGTTATGAAACGCATAATCGAATTCATCTAGAAATGATTGTTTATGAGTCAATACGTAACCCAAACGCTTTAATTCCTTGGTTATATCACCAACATTGGCCAAAAGTTCAGACGAGAAACGCAAGAGAATTTCGCGAGTTTCTTTGTGCTGAGATTTTTTTATAAACAAACATGGATTGTGGGCTATAATGCGCTTTTCTTTTGCTCTATCCAAAAATAATAGAAGAAATAAAAACTTTTGTAGAGTGAACTTTTTAATGTGTTCAGCGTACTCATCAGAAAGCGTGTAGGCTTTGGAATATTTCTGCTCCAAGAATTTGTCACGAAACAGCCTGAAAACAGATTTGAAAAATTGATAAATTTTTGTGCAGTTGATAATTTGCGAAGTCTTAGAAATTAATTAAATTTTTTAAAGTTGTTATTTGTTGTGGGTCTAGCCATCAGTAGAATTTTAACCATCATTGCAAATTGCTTTCTCAGTTCATTAAATAAAATTTTTATCAAAACTATGGAGTTTGAATGAAAGACTAAAGTCGACCGGTTAATTTCACTCGATTAACCGATTAACCAACGTAACAACTTTTTTCATATTTTGTAGTATTATAACTAGGGATGCAACCGATACCGATACCGATATATCGGCGATATTTCAGATTTTCCGATACATCGGTATAGGCGATATTTTACTGTCGCTACGCCGATACTTTTTAAATTTTTTTCGGTTTTTTTAACAAATAATTTATTTTTTGTTAATTTTACCATGAATTAAATTCAATTCGTGGTTTTTTAAATCTGATTAATATCAATTTTAAATATTAATAATATTGTACGCCGTTATTTTATAAAAAAATTATTTATTTGTTGTTAATTTTAAAATGAATTCAAATTCAATTTGTTGCTTTTTAATAGAGATGTGCGCGTGAGTGATACTTCGCTCACGATCACGCACGATCACGAAAAAGAAATTTTTTCACGCACGCTCACGCAGAGCAAATTTTAAGACTCTCACGATCACGCACGCTCTCGATCAAATTTGATTTTATCACGCGCGCTCACGCACGACAAAAGCTTAAGCTTTCACTCACGATATTTATTTTTTTTATATCCCACAAAAACACAAATCGAACATTAAGGTTTTAATAATTTTTTAGTGTTCATATGAAAACGAGTTTTGAAATAATATCCATGGGGATTCTCATTGTGAGTGTACATTTTGGGTTTTTCATTTTCTTTTTTTAACTTTACCAATTTAAATAATAGAAGTATGAGAAGGTGTTATAGTTTTCGCCTCATTCGCTCATTCAATGGATCCTAATATAAAATAACATTTTTCGATTTTTTTTTAATTTTTGTGGATTGAGCGTTACATTTGCTTTCACGGTTGTTCTGGGGATGACTTTTTCAAAGCAAATCAGACATTTCTGAACGGATAATGCTCTCCATATCGTTTCTGCCCTTCCGCTGCTGTTAACTTTTTTTACCACCCTAAAATTTATAGATAATTATATTTAAGAATTTTGTTAACGTAATGCTCAATATATTTTCTTACGAATTTAATATTTTTTAGAACCCACTATATTTTGAATTTAAAACAATTCAGATATAAAATCTTCGATAAGTTTTAACATAAACTCCCTATTTACACACTAAAAAATTTCAATTCAATTAAAAAACTACAATACATTATTATTGATTGATGAAACTTTTTGCAATTTAAATTATTTAACAAAGTTCGCAAAACTTTTAAATATTTAGAAGTGCAAGCCTACGCTGTTATTTTATTAATTAAACTGAATATTGAAGCATGCTAAAAACGAGTAACGCTCAATACACATAACTGCGAACTACAACAATTTCTTAAAAAAGTTATAATTCCTATTTTTCAAATATTTGATGCAAAACACCATACAATTCCGATACATCAGTTTGTATGAAGAGAGTATAAACAGTATTTTCGTTCTTTATTTTTAACACATAATCGTCAGTGTTACATTAAAAAAGCTTATGTACCTTTATTTATATATTAAATAATATATTAAATCATGTTGAAGTAGATTTCATTTTAAAATATATGCGTTTATTGTATGAAATACTTT
This sequence comes from Panzeria rudis, assembly GCA_956483635.1. Taxonomy (NCBI): domain Eukaryota; kingdom Metazoa; phylum Arthropoda; class Insecta; order Diptera; family Tachinidae; genus Panzeria; species Panzeria rudis. Next base: position 81,729,115 of record OY101448.1, read on the forward strand.
CAATATTTTCAAAGTCATTAAACCATTATGAGTGAAATGGAATTTTAAGCATTTTTCGCCTGGCTTTTTTTTATAGGGAATCTTCCAAGCTTTCATTTGATGTATATTTGTAAGCTCTCATTTATTAAATATAAAAGTTATGTAACTTCTAATATCAGTTTATGTACCAGATTTGCAAAATATTTCGTAAAAATTCGTATTACACAGAATCTTTAGTAAGTGACGCCGTGGTGCGAAATATCATAGAAGACAAAATCTTTGTGTCCGCTGTTTCATTAAATAAGCGATATATCGTATTTGAAACGTTTTGACTTTTTGTGTGCTGGGTTGTCTTCAGCTTACAAACATAATTTTCCTGTAAGACATGTCGGCATAAAAGGTTCACTGGGTTTCTTTTGCTGTCGACACACGTACTATCGGTCCGATGTAGGGCGTGAATCACGCCTGACACGAAAAATTCACGACATTTGCACATCTCTACTTTTTAAATCTTATTCCCAGCAAAAAAAAGACACTCCAAAGAAGTCATGAGAATGTAGAATTTGCGGTCCAGAAGTAGTGCAAATTTGGATCATTTCTAATTAGTTTTACATATGCTTGTCATTGCAAGAAGTTCTCTTTTTCGATTACCAATTACCGAATTGGAAGCGATGTTAGGAAAAATTTCTTTCCCGGCGTTCTATAATGATTTTTCTTTAAGGAAAAAGGATGAAAAATTACCTATTTTCGAACTTGTTTCTTTTTATGCGAATTTTAACGCAAAACTGTATTTTAAGTAAATTTAAGTGAATAAATATAAACTTTTAGAAGAGTTTTAACAATTCAGTTATTAAGTTATTTAAAAGAATATTAGTTGATAAATGTCCTTTCAAAAATCGACTTTTTAAAAAGCATGGCGAGTATTTTTAGAATTATAAAGCAATTACAAATTTTTTTATGAGTTAAATAAAATTTTACTTGCTTTTTTACTAATTACACTTTACAACAATTTCGAACTTTTTTCGTTCTGTAAACCGATTCTGGTAGAGGAGACCAAAAATATATACGTGTCGGCGTTTTGCAGGTCACATCTGAATTTTATTTTAGGGGGGGTTAAAGTTCCAACCCTTTTGTCCTGATCGTGCAGCATATCGGTACGTGAAACTATGTGATCTTTACATCTGAGGTGTAGGGTATGGTATGTTCAGCAACTTTGTAGAAAATGTTAGGGCAAACATTTTCTGGAACTTTTTAGCCCTCTAACCCTTCGTTTTATGAGTCTTTTTGTATATTTAAAAAAAGGGACCAAAAACTCACTTCAGCAGCGATATAGCGGGAAAATCTTCTACAAAAATGTTCCTCGTGGTCTTGTACATAAAAAATCTGAACATATTTTATACCTTAAACGTAAAGCTTACAACATTTTCTATGCCGAGTATGAATTGTTCATAAATACGAAATTAACCCTTAAACACATTTTAAGTTTTGAATGATTTCTAGCGTCCGAGCTAAGTCTGGAGCTTGGGTCTCTTTAAAGAGCTTTAGTAGAATTTTATGGTGAATATTTTTGTAGAGCATTTCGTCTCTGAAGGGGAGTTTTTTGCGGATTTTTTCAGAAATGTACAAAAAGACCCATAAAGCGAAAGGTTAACATGTTCCAGCAAAATTATTCTCGTGGTGTTATACATAAAAGTAATAAACACATCTTATATCTTAAACGTAAGACTAGCAAAATTTTCTATACCGAGTACTAATTGTGAAACATAGTTTAAGTTTTCAATAATTTCTGGTGTACAAGTTGAGTATGGGGAGCTTGGTTCTCTTTGAAGATCTAAAGTAAAATTTTATGGGCAACATTTTTGTAGAACATTTTATTCTTGCACGCCCCCTGTACCGTTATGTAAAAATTACCCTACTTGAGTTTTGTTAATTTAAACTTGAACTCAATTTTAATATGCGTATCGATCGGAATCGGTATCGCTGATATTTCTTTTTGAGAATCGGCATTGTATCGGCAAAAACGCGTATCGTTACATCCCTAATTATAACGTATTTTTTGTGTTTAATTATTTGTTTCGTCGCATATGCAAAATGTATGTATGTTTAGAAATTATTTTTCATACAAACAAATAAGTGTGTTCAGTAATTTTAACTTGAGTAAAACATTAAAATCTTTGAACGTGGCTATAAAAGAGTTTAGTAAAGACTCTGCTACTATAAATGAACTTGAGGGAATTATGTATTAAGTTTTTGTTTATTAGTGTTATAAAATCCCATAATACTGTTGCCAACGATTTAATTAAAAATCTAAGGATTAGATTTAATGAGAGATGAATTCAATTATTTTATACCTCCACTCAGGAATATTTCCTTCTAGCAACAGTGTTTTAAAATACAGTAAAAACGGAAACTAAGGACTTCAGAAATGAATTTTTTTGCAAAATGTTCGTCGCTGAGCTCTGCCAGTATGAGTCAGATGATGACATTACAACAGAAGAAACTATCGATAGTAATACAAGAAATGTTTTAACAGAATTAACCGAAACAATTAGAAGTGTTCAGAATTAGAAAAACAATTAAAACAGGACTCTATTGGCATAATTGAAAGTTTTATGTTTAGAGAAATCCAGGAAAAGAACTGAGAAACTAGACATTCTGTATTATGGATTGCTTTCGATTTCTGAAACATCTAAGATAAATGAAAGGATTTTTCAAAGTCAAGTTTTATTAAAACTTAAGAAGAGATCTCTTAAATCCTAAGCATATGAAGCAAATTATTTTTCTGAAAAATTATTTTAGAAGATTTCCTTAAACTAATGAAATAAATAATATAATGATCTCACAAACTTGCTCACAAAAAGGCCCATTGTATTTTTTTTACTAATAAATTCAAAATAATAGATAATTTATGCATTTTTATTTGTTAATTGATTTATGAAAAAAAATTTATTAATCGGTTAAGCGGTTAAAACCGCAATTAACCGATTAAGCCAAAACCTCGATTAATTAATCGAGCGATTAACCGATTAAAGCAGAAACCCGATTAAACGAATACCTTAATGTTTACTCTTCAACTCATCTATCAGATATGGGTATGATAGCAGCCAATGTTCTTATATCATTCCTTTATTTAAACTAGTATGGCCAACGGACGACACAGTCGTCCGTATTCTAAATATAAATAATTTCTTTAAATTTCATAGAAAAATTATTCAACATCGTAAAAATCTCTTTACAAGTAGACACACAATCAGGCCCCCATTAACCATAGGGCTAATTTGGCTGCATCCCAGGGGCGCCAACGATCCGAGGACACCAAAAAAACCAAAATGATACAATTTTGATTGCTTTTTTTTGGCGAAGTCGGTCGCAAACAATTTTTTGCAATAGGATATTGGTTTTATGTATTGTTATTTTATACTAAAAATTGTTATTTATTTTAAATGAAATTTATTTGTTGATGGTTATTAAGCAATTGTCTATATGCATTTCATTGGCGCTTTTACCAAATCGTCTGAAGTCTACTGACGATTTGGTAAAAGCGCCAATGAAACGCATATAGACAATTGCTTAATAACCATCAACAAATAAATTTCATTTAAAATATAATTATGACAATATGTCAAATAATAAATTTCTTAATTGTTATTTATATTATACCAAACCAAAATGTCGAAGTAGAAGAGGATAATATATTGCTAACCTCTTAAAACAAATAAGTCAAATGTAAAACTAACCAATATCAAAGAAATACAAATAAATTAAATTAAATTAATTAAATACAAGCAATACGTCATTAGAATATTTAAAAAATGAAATTTTTATAAAACTATGTATACAAGGGCGAAACATTTTATTTAGCCCAGGGCGCTTACACTTGTTAATGCGGCCCTGCACACAATATATAATGCAAGTGTGTAAAATTAGTTATTGACAGTAGCTTTCCTACACTGAAATTAAATAAAATCAGTAAAGTGCGATTTTGACTCGAATACCATATTCATAATTCCATTTTTTCCGTTTTTGCGATTTTAGTTTGTTTTGGGGAATTTTTTCGTTTCGAGATTTTTCTTTTTCGCGATTTTTTAATTTTAGCGATTTCTTAGTTTCAGCGGTTTTTTCGTTTTGGTGCTATTTTCGTTTAAGCGCTTTTTCGTTTTGTCGATTTTTAGTTTTGGCTTTATTTTAATTTGGCGATTTTTGTCTAATTTTCCCGATTTTTTACTTATGGTGCTTTTTTCGTTATGGTTTTTTTCGTTTTAGATATTTTTAAATTTAGGAGTTTTTTTAGTTATGGCGATTTTTTTGTTTTGATGATTTTTTTGTTCTAGCGCTTTCTTCATTCTGCCGATTTTTTTAATATTGTCTTTTTTTAGTTTTGGTCTACTTTTTCGCAGAATTGAGTTTTTGTTTTGGAGAAAATTTTAATTTTTGACGATTTTTTAGTTTTTCGCCGCTTTTTTCATTCTGGAAAAATTTTTAGTGTTGGCTTATACATATACACTCTGCCAACAAATTTTCATACAAAAACTTGTTTTATAAGCCTCTTATTAATCAAAATTTTTTATGAATTATGTTGTTACACTTTAAGTAAGTCATATAATGCAACCAAAATTAATTAATGACACCTTTGCATGAATTTGCATACATATATTAATAATAAAAAATTCAGTAAAGTGCTACTTTGGCTCGCACACGAAGGGTGCCGTACGAATACACATATGTACATATATCCCTTTTCGTGTTTGCCCTTTTTTCATTTTGGCAATTTGTTTGTTTTGCTTTTTTGTTTAATTTTATTTTTTTATAAGTTTTTTTCGTTGTTTTGGATTTATTATTATTATTTTTGTTTTATCGCTTTTTTTCATTTTGGTGATTTTTTCGTTTTTTTTGCGATTTTTCGTTTTTGAAAAATTTTTTTGGTTTTGGGGATTTTTAGGGCCTGTCCCACGATGTCGACAAGTCGATGTCGTTCTCTTATTTATATTGAAAACAATAACAATATTTAAATTTGTTTTTGTTTTCAATATAAATAAGAGAACGACATCGACTTGTCGACATCGTGGGCCAGGCAGTTAATTTTTGGAGCGAAAACAATAGGTTTCCTTTACACTTTTGGTGCGCGGAACCTTAAAAACAACTGTTAAATAAAAAAACACATTCCAATAAGCTAAATCAATCTATTGACCCTTTTGTTCTTATGCCTTTCAAACAGTTCGACTACTACGAAGCAGAAGAAAAAATGTTTTATTGTTGTTATTTTTCTTTGCGAAACCTATTGGAAAATATATATACATACATACCAGAGAATGGCATAATTATCGTTTTAAGTGCTCTTTAAGTATTGGCTGTCAAACAACTATAAATGCGTACAATTAAAAATAAAAATCATCCGCATACGCAAAAATACTCTTCAAGTTTAAGCCGAATACGTATAAATACAAACAACCTACGATTATGTGCATACAGATTATTTAAATTACGCAGCACAAACGACTATAAGTAAAATTATACTCTGTATCAGCTACAATCATACACACAAGTATAAAAATACTCTCAAGTATTTATCCGGATACACATAAGTATTTACAGGAGTATTTTATTTGCTGTTCAACAGATTGCATGACAGGGATGGCAAGTGCGATTTAATAATGCTTGACTGCTAAAAACATTTGTAACTACATATACATATATTTACTCGATATATTTTATCACTTTACAAATTACAAAATATTAGCTATCTAGAAACTATAATTACACAAATTAATATTGGTGGACTTCACGCAACATTCGGTAACTCTTTACTCGTTAAATTGGTAAAATTTTCGATATATTTTATTGCTATAATTTTATTTGAAAAAATGTTTGACAGCAAAATATATGGAAATTTTACCAATTTAACGAGTAAAAACAGTTACCTAATATTGCGTGAACTCCTCCATTGAATTTTTGAATTAAATATTCTAACAAAAGTAGTTTTAAGGATTCTTATTAAGTCACATTGAAACTGATCTATTTAGCACCAAAGCTTGAAATACATTGATCACAACATTCATAAATGTGAGCTAATATTTTTTTCTTTTAATTTAAAACACACTAATTGCGGGAAAATCCATCGCGTCATATTCATTAATGCTTTTGTCGAGCAAGTGTGCATGTTTTATTTCGTTTTTGTAAATGGAATTTATTTTTTCCCCATTTTTTGTGCAAAGCAGGTCAAAACAAAGTCACAAGTGATGGTCTTATTATTTATCAATAATTTTGTTTGTTAATTTCCAACAACAAAAGCATTTAATGTAGGTCCTACCTGCTGAAAAGGGTGATTCTCAGTAAAGTACGCACAAAACATTTTAAGATTGTTATTGTTGCTTGGGTATATTTTTGAGTTTCCCTATTACCAGGATGTATGCATTTGTTGTTTAATTTTTATAGTAACCATTTCTTGGTAATGTTTGTTTTGAAATGAAAACCAAATCGTATAAGAAGTGCAAATGCAAACAGTGTTCCTTTATGTAATTTGTTGGAAGTTTATCATTGGCAAGAGCAATTTTATTGTGGTTTTATTTTTGTTTATACCTATTTTTGTACAAATCAAGTCATTGAGCATTTTTTACAAGAACAAACGCGTCAAAACTTAATTGTTTTCTTGCCGTTTTGTGTATGTATGAATTTAACATTATTACTCTTAGAAGTATGTATTTTTACTTCATTTTCTTTTGTTGTAATTTTTGTAAAAATAATCTTAGAATAATTTTTTGGGGAATTTTAGCTTCCAACAAGAAAAAGCGGTTTAGTTAATGGAAAGCAAATATATATAATTTTAATATTTCCGTATTGCCTAAAAATATTTTAATTGAAATACTCTTTTTAAATGGTTTTATTTATGTATAAATTTGTAATTTAAATATAAGTTATTTTAATTGGAAATGAAGAAATAGTCCCATACCTGATTAATGTTTTCAAACAGCCAAATCATGTGATACATCCATTTCATACACACAAACGCATACGGGGGCGTATGTTGAATAAATACTCTCAAGTATTTTTACTTTATCCGAATAAATATACATTCTCTAAGTATAAAAATACTCTAAGTATAATTATGGCAGATACTTAATACTTCCAATACTCATGTGCGTTTCTATTTATAGTTGTTGAGCATTTAAGTTTTTCGGATAAATGAAATACAGATGCGTTTGTGGGTTGGAATCGGATATAATTACACTTGTTTGAAAGCAAATATATGTGCGTACGGATTATTTGTGCAACAATTATGACTATACGCAGTTAATAAAATTAAGAGTAAATACTTAAGTATATTATTTTTTGAGTACTTTTTGTCAGACTCTGATACATACATACAAATGTCTCATTGTTGTTACTGTTTTTGCAAAACCAGTTGGACAGCAACACATGCATACATGTTTTTTTTTACTTTTTGTGTCTTTTATTCAAACTACATGCATGAGTAATAGGTGTGTATGGATTAGTAGCAATTTTAAACGCTTATAGCTCCCAACCTGAACCGATTTTAACAAAATAAAAATTGTACAACTGTCAGAAAAAATATGTTTAAAATGGCGCACGTTTTATCAAAATCGGTTGTATAATAGGAGCTTAAACTGTTTCACAGCGAATCGGTTTGTCCATTAATTATATAGATGTGTAGCAGTAAGTCACAGGTAAAAACTATTGAGTATCTGCAAGACTTACTTCTATTCCCAGGCTTTTGCTAAAGTTTATTACTAACTTCTACAGTCCGACGGAGTATTCGGTTTCGGTTTGGGTCAAACTTGTGGTTTCGACTGATATTTGGTTTAGGCCGAATTTTTGGCTGAATACCGAAACTTTTTATTCTATATAAAGAAGATAATCAAAACACTATAGTATTTTCCGAATTTAAAATATGTTACCACTATGAATTTTTTTTTTCGTTACATATCTTTGCAAACTGAATGTGGACTAGAATTCTCAACCGGGATATATTTCCCGAGAGTTCCCGGAAATATTTTTTGCGCAAATCTCGGAAATTTGTCAACGGTATTTTTCGGGAATTTAATTTATAGTTTAATTTAAACATTTCGGTGGAGGATATAATTTCTCGGATAGATGCTTTATATCAAAACAAAGTAAATGACATTGCTGGCCGAATATTTACAAATCAAAGGATTAAGTTACAAAAAAGTTTAGCATCATACCTTGGCCGATTTCATAAACGCCATAATGCATTGCAGTGATTCAAAGTTGTATGTGCATTGTTGTTGTAAACAATATAAAGTCGCACCACTGCAATGCATTGTAGCGTTTATAAAGTCAGACATTTATTTTACTATGTATCTAAAACTCAATTACCGGCACAACCCCTAAAACCACTGAATAACATTAATTAAGATAATAATTTACAAAGAAAAGCTTTTGATGTATGAAGATACTGGATGGATGCAAAACAAGCAACACAGGAAAAATAGTCCTGAAAATTTTTCAATAAAAAAAGTTTATCAAAAATAAAAATTGTTTTCAATCAATTCCTCAATTGATAACACAGTGCAACAGTCCGAAAAACACACGGAATTGGCAGTATAGGTTCGAATGTACTACCACGGGGTAATAAAACCCTATATGTACTCAGTTTGGTGAATTTGGTGACCAATTTCTTTTTATTGGCCTCCAAAGTTTTAGAAAATTAGCGGGTCTTCAAAAAAAGTATCATCAGTCTTTGGCCAACAGCTATGTCAAACTTAGTGATACCGCTTAACTATGAATGGCAATAATGTAGTTAAAAAGAGTTCGTTATACAGATTTTTTTAAAATGTTATGGCAAAAAATTATTTTTTCGTGCACTTTAAAAAAAAAATTATATAAATTTTTTTTTCACTTTTTTCAGAATACCTTGCAGGGACTCGTAATTTTTTACTAGCAATATTTGGCAACGTTGTTCTCACGGTAGAGCTGAACATCTTTTGGGAACATATCAATACAGTCTGAACGTATCTAGGCACCCTAAATAGCAAAAAAATAATAATAATAATTTGTACCTTAACAATTTTCGTTTTTTACCAGCTAGGCTGTATTTTTATTGCATTTTTTTACTTCCTTTATTATTGTTCCACTTCTTATGTTGCTGATTTTGGTATTTACTGTTTTTTTATTGTTTGTTGTTGCTTGGTAGTGAAAAATTCGGAGTCGCGTAAGTTATACTGAAAAAGTGAATAATATAATTGTTTCCTATATTTAAAAAAAAGTGCAGGAAAAAATTAGTTTTCTTGGCACAAAATGTTAATGCAACAAAACATAACACAACAGAGTAGTATGCACTTGAATACACCATTTTTTTGGCACCAAAAAAAGTTTAAAACTACCATTTTTAAGGAAAAAAAGTGGTCTGTGTGAGCTATTAGGGTGACAAGACACGTTCAGATTGTATTGATATGTTCACAAAAGTTGTTCAGCTCTACCGTAACTATAAGTTTGCACAAATATTATTAGTAAAAAATTACGAACAAGTTATTCTGAAAAAGAAAAAAAAAATGTTTTTTTCTTTAATTTTTTAAAGAGATACATATACATATGTATATATACATATCTACATTATTAACATATATATTTAAGCGGTATCATTAAGTTTGAATTAGCTGTTGGCCAAATACTGATGACACCGTTTTTTGAGGCCTCACTGATATTCAGAAAATTTGGAGGTCCATAAAAAAAGGGTTATCAAATTCGCTAAACTGAGTATAGGGTTTTACTACCCCGTGGTAGTACTATCGAGCCTGTACTGTCCAGTTCTTGTATTTTTCCAAAAGTCTTCATTTGTCGCATAGTGTAATTGATACTCATGTGATCAAAACATAATTTTCCTAACAATTTTTAAAAATTCTGAGGATTTGAATATCAGAATTTTAGTTTTTTTAATTTAATTTTAATGAATTTCTATGAATTTATTTTTTATTTATTTATTTTATTTGATAGTCTGTGTAACAAGACTAATTAATGTCTTAAAGACTAACCGTCAGAGCTGTGAAAAATTGCAATCAATTTTGATTGCAATCAAAATGATTTCAACCAAATTGATTTTATTTTTTGATTTCAAAATGATTTCAGATTTCAAACTGAAATCATGTGAAGATTGCGATCTTTTGTGATTACAATCATTTTGAAATAATTTTTTTCTGAAATCATTGATTGCAATCAATTTGATTGCAATCAAATTTTGGTGAAATCATTTGATTTCAATCACTACTATAGTGTAAGTCCAACAAAATTGTATAAAAAACGTACCAAAACGTAGCTTAGTTAGCCATTTCATTTTGATTGCGATTGCAATCAAATTGATTGCAATCTTTCGCAGCTCTGCTAACCATGTGTTAGATATTAAATATATACTAAATTTGTTCACATTTATTAAACATTTTCTTCTAAAAACTATTTTCCGAGAAAGGGAAACTAAAGAAATATCGCTCATCTCTAATGTGAACAATTTATCTGACTGTTTTATTTCTATCACACAAAGAATTATATTTTGGAAAATCCTTTTAGTTCAAATTACAGTTTTGCAGGCTAACAAAAGCAAGTAGAATTGTAACATCAGTTTTAATATTCCTTATAAACTTACCTATTGAGTATAAAAGAACTTAGTCCCACAATGTCTCTATTTGACTGTAAATGAATCTTCTCACCATAGACCACCTCCAATCCCAAACGTAACCATAAAGGATTAAAACATAAAAGCAGTTCCAAAATGTCACGTTGTGTCACAACATCTAAATGTAAATTGCGATCACTGCGTATGCGTAAAGCATTTTTTTGCACATATACGGCAACTTTAGAGCAGGGAGCACGCATCCCTTCGCTTAAGAAAAGTTCTACAGCTGCACGTCGCAAAGACTCTAAACGAAAGTTGGTTAAATAATTGATGGACTGTTCCTCTTTGGTGGGCGCTAAGATTAAATCTTTGTTGCGTACTTCATTAAATAATTTGCCTACATCAATCTTAGCGTTTGGATCTGTATCGAGATCGGCAGGAATGGTTACTAGAGCATTTAGCCATTTTTTAAAGTCCGTTTGATGTTTGTCCACTGAGCACTCATCCAAATACATGGTTGAGGCGAGAAAGGGGTCACATGTTGTAGTGGCGGCGAAGGGATCGGGATTAATATAAGGCTGCAAATATAAATCTGCTTCGTAGAGTTTGATTCGGGGTTCATCTTTAATTTTACGTGGTGTCAAGGGCTTTTTTACCAGCGATAATGTTTTAGAAAGTTTAAATTTTTTCGGTTGTGTTTGTGACCAGCTTTTCGGTTTGGCAGATGCTGAGGCATTAGTGGGAGTTTTTTGCTTTGGCACAGTTAGTACCGTTTCAATTCTTTGACGTTTTGGTGGCGATACTGTGGCATAGCTTGACTTGGTAGAGTTGGTACGTATACTAGTGGTACTACTACCGCTTTTAAGCGAATCCATACTTGGAGAATCGGAAAACGATAATTCATTTAATCTGCGCTTTTGAGCTTCTGGTACAGTGTTTCGACTTCTAGAGGCCCTCGGTGGTGTGCTCCCTTTAACTGAGTTGAAAGTTCCCGTTTTTGTTATGTTCGGACTATTTTTACGATATTTAAGACCTATTTCATTTAGATTAAAGCGACTGGACTGTGCTAAAATCTCATTTTGATTAAACTGCAGATCAGGTAGGAAAACCGTGCTCATTTCAGTACAATTTAATTGATCCGATGATTCGTTAAGTGGCTCCAATTTGTCTTTAATTGTTTCTTCTGTTGCTGTAGATCTGACATGTGTGGAAGATTTTACATCTACTCGCGAAGTTGATTGAATAAAGTAACGATTTTGTTCAAAGGATTTTATTGATTCCATTTCATTGAGATTTGGAAGAGAACCTTGTGTTATTATTATGGACTGTGGAGATGTTTGGTATAAATTCTTCATTGATTCAGAGTATTTTCGTAAAGGTGTTCCCACTAATTTAATATCACGTTTAAGATCTTTTTCGCCTCTTTTATGATTTCCAATATTGTTGTGATTTATTACTTTTTTCGAGTCATTTAAAAGAATTGGGCTGTTATCTTCTTCCTGTATTATATCTAAAGGCCTGGACACCGGTGTAGTACATATAACAGTTGTTTTGTTAATGCTTAAACATGTGTTAGATTGAGGAATTTCGCTCGAGGAAATGTTTGGCTTTTCATAAGAAATATCTAAACTCTCGTTTAGTTTAACATCGAATGTTTTATTTGTTATGAACATCGCATTGCCTTTCGTGTCATTGTGGATATCTTCTTCGTTGTTATGTGTCTCGCCTAGCAGCTCAATAGATAAACATCTGGGCTTTAATGCTTTTACTTGACCGCTGGGCGATTCAGTTTTTATTGTTAAAGAAACTGCATTTGGTCCAATTGGCGTAGGGAATGAGGACACATCAGCTAATTTCGCATGACTGGATTCAGACTTGGTTATTGTAGCCGGGGTAAATTTTAATTCATCAATCATATTTAACAAATTTGTTACAGCCAATGGACTGATGTTTTCCTTTGAACTTTTACTTTCCATTTCCATTACATGTGGTGATAGGTTGGGGGTAACAAGGCCCTCCTTCTTATTGTTTGCATAAACATTGCGTTCCATTAGAGGCGATGTATAATTATGGAAAACAATTTTGGGCGACTTTGTATTGTTTTTTATAAGTGACCGATTCTTTTTATTGGTAACATAAATACTGCTATTCCACTGAGTTTGATGTTGTTTATTTTTTTCAGCAGTTTCTCGTTTCTTGGCTGCATCATGTCCTGTTAAACGCTTCTTTTGCATTTGCGCCTGATGTTGTAACTGCTGCTGTTGTGTTAATCTACTTAAAACTTTGTTGGCAGTACTTTTTGGTGATTTTAACCGCAGAGTTTTGACATGTGTATTATTTCCAGACGATATGGTAGGAAATTTTCGTACATTCTGCATGTGCGTATTATAATGTGTGGTTTGGTAAATAATAAAATCCGGTACATTTGTTTTAGTGTCATTAGAAACAGAATATTTGTAATGTGTACTTTTTCGTATATTTACCTTTGTTTGTTTAATGGGTTTAGATTTTAGTATGACCATTACATCTTTGCGAAAATTTCGATTATCAACAAGCTGTAATGTTTCTGTGCAGGCAACGTCCATTTGTGGCGACCACACCATTTCCATTGTTATTTCACTCTGTGCCGGCACATTATTCTCTAACCATTCTAAATTGATATTGTGGTCGGGATTAATCGATTTACTGACTTTTACCTGCAAATAATGGAAGTTTTTAAAATAATTTAAAAAAAAATCTCAGTAATTAGCATCTCGATACCTCTTCAATACCTGCTATGAAGTTCATAGCAGGTATTGAATATACGCCGGTGATACTATGAACCCAACATACAATTGTTCAGGAGAGGCAAAAAAACTAATTTACGCCATAATTCTGAATGTATAAGTCAAACTATCTTCTACAATATTTGCTAAATATTATTACTGAATCCTACGCATAAAAATAATGCATTTCACGCTATTCGCGGCGCTATGGTTGATAGCGGGTATTGCATATGAAAATTAAAATATTTCTTGGCTGATAGCCGGTATTGAAAACTAATATAATATATAAAGTAGTATATATAAAGTAGTATATATAAAGTAATATAATTTTCAATTTTATTAAAGTTTCAGCGTTTTCTCGACGGTTTTTTTTTTAACATGTAAGAAAAAATAACAATATAATCAAAATGATAATTCGAATTGATACATATCTTACTGTTACTTTTACTTAATCTGAATTAAATTATCATAAAAGTAATGATATTCCGATGGTATAATATGCTTCAAATCTTGTAGATGTTTCCATTTAAGAGATTCTAAAATACAGCATACTCAGTTTTTTGTACATTGTGCCGCGATTTTTAAGCCGTTGTTAATGGCATGACTACGGCTTCATTTTTATCTGAGCTCATTTTTTAACGCTACTTCTGTTATTTTCCGACATTTTATTTTTGAAACTTATTTAGCGATATCTAATAAATTTGAGGGATTGTTTCCAATTTTACAATTTTTCGCGAATTTTTGCCATTTTCTCGATAGAAGCGATTTTTTTCTGTAAGCTTTCTGATTCTCTACAACTTTAGCGATTTTTACTCAATATTAGACTTTGCTAGTCTTATCACAAAGGGACCATTATTATTGGACCCAAGTGGGCTGGAACCCTTTCTTTATAATTTTCACCAGCAACCTGATAACCTAGACTTTGCTATCGTGCCCCTGTTAGCAAGATTTTGCGAATGATCTTGTATATCAACTAATTACATCCGCCTGTCTCATTCTTATCTACATATATTATACTCTATAATAGCATGTAATGCCCAAAAACCATAAATGAAGCTCAAAAATGCCAAAACGTGCGTTTTTAAAACGCCCCTGTGACCTCAGCCTTACAATGAAATAAGGCCGTAGTTGCTCTGCACAGTAGTAAGGCTATTTTAAATTATTGCGCAATATATATGACTTTTTGCGCTGGCGAAAATCGGTACATTGTTAATATAGTGGGATCTTGGGTCTTAGCTTAAGTCTTTCAACTTGAGATAAGAAACTGAAATGTTTTATATACTTATATGTGATGGAAATCGATCGATTTAAAATCGCGCGATTTCACAAATCTAATATTAGCCAAATAGGTGTTCTCTAAATATTCTAAAATAAATAAAATATTCTAAGCCTCGATTTTTTTATAAATCGGCGTGATTTGAAATCGATCGATTTCCATCACATATCAGATAATTTTATTTGGCCTTGTATAATATGTCTCGAAAGTCCCACCTAATTTCGTATACGTATTACAAAATATCAGAAGTCAATGGCCGCAAAAATCGGGTTTTTTTTTTAAAAGCTAGAGAATACAATTTCCTAAAAAATTGTTATACAGCTGCACCGAATTTAACTTCACCTAGGAACCATAATTTAAAGTTCCAGTTATGCAAAATAAACATTGCTACCTACCTACCAGCGTTAAAAACACATCTTTCTAATTTGCAACAACATTTATCGTGTCTGTCATGACTTTCACATCCACGTAAGTGATCTTTTCCGAATGTTTTGGTGTCCTGACATTCATTTCCGAACAATTTTTTTCGTTTTACTTCCGAAGCATAAAGCTAGTGAAAGCAAATAGAATTAGCTTTTTTACCGTTAAAAAATTAATTTAACTAAAAAAATTGTTTTTGGTTTAAGATTGATGTCATCTATCTAATTTGAAAATTTAAATAAATATTTTTTGAAATTAATACAGGGAAACCGAGATACAAAAAGCATCCCCATATTAACTACTCATCTTGCAAAAGTACGATGCAGCGATTTGGAGCGCACTTTTTTAATATATATTATATGCATGCGAAATAAAACTAACACTGTAGGATGTTAATATGAAACATAAATTAAATTTTTTTTAAACATTTTAAAATATGTGGTTTGGTGAGACCAACTGACATTCGAAAATGTTCACTCTAATTGAATTTGTTCGAAAGTCATAACAGACACGTAATTAGTAAAATAGGGTATATTTTCGCTTTTTTCTATTTTAAATTAGAAACGAATCAGGACTCTAAAGTACCTCCATACCAAATAAAGCTTTTGAAAATATCTTTAAGAAATCACAAAATTTTTAATAAATTCGTTAATCCATTAAAACCAATTTTTTTTTACTTGGTACACATACTAACGGCCGTTTTAACAATGTATGATTAAGAGTTAACGTGGACTTTAACGACAACTTTTGTATGCCGAACTTGCCGTTAAAGTCCTTTTAATCATACATTATTAGAACGGCCGTAAAGTGCACAAAAACTACGTTTCCATTGACATAGTTTTAAATAAAACATGCCGTTTTACACACTTTCCTCTATGCATGTCGAATAGTGGCTTCGCTGAGTAGATTTCCGGCCTAGCCGGCCTTTGGCCGTGCTTACAAATTTTCTACTACATATATGTATATCGAATAGTTCCTTTACTGAGTAGAGATTATCTGCCTAGCCGGTCTTCGGACGGTATTACAGATTTTCTTCTCTATGCATGTCGACTAATGGCTTCGCCGAGTAAAGATTTCATGCATAGCCGGCCTTCGGCGGGGCTTACAGATTTTCTCCTCTGTGTATGTCAAATAGTGGCTTCGCTGCCTAAAAATTGTCGAATAGCGGCTTCGCCGAGTAAAGATTTTCTGCCGACGCAAAAACATATTATAGTTTCTAGCATCTCCTGAAAGGCATGCTCTAAACCTTTTAAATGATACTAATATTGACTGCATTCGATGGAAAATATACTATAATCACAATTTTGGACTAGAAATTCAGAGGCCCATAACTAGGAAACTAAGGATCGCCGCCAATTTTTCTATTTAATTTTTGCTTCTTATTTTCTTAGTTTTTTATCAGATAGAATAATTTGTATTATTTTTGAGAGGAGTAGCTAAACCCTATAGGGTTTAGCCCATAATTTTGTAATAACTACTGTCTGAAGATAACCACTAGACTTCCAAAACTGCATTATGTATTCGTTGTATGTAGTCCACTATTTTCTTGTTACCTCAATATCATCCTCCGATGGATTTACAATTCTAAGAAGACGCCTGGCTGTCTTCGCTAGTGGCACATCCTCAAACACAACTATAGATTTACCAGAAAATGGCGCCATAACCACCTCCGAGGGCTCACGAGACTCAGCGAGTTTTTTATTTTTACATCGGGTTGGTGTCACTTTAACCTGGTTGGACCATACATAAGATATTGCACATTAAAATTAATGGAAAAAAAGTAAAATAAAAAACTAGATTTCAGATGGAAATTATATAGTACCTCAAATGCACTCATTGTGTTTGAAGTTGCAGTTTTTCTTGGTTTTATTTGTAAAACTCCCAGCAAAAACAAACACACAAGAACAATCGAATATAAAATATGTATCAATGAATGCAATCTTTATTTTCTTTGGTCTTTTCTTGCACTTAATCAGATCTTGCTGCTTTTTTATTTTAAAACATAAACATTTTTTTATAACATTTGGCACAGTAAACACAACGAATATTACAAAAATTTTCGCACAATATAATTTTCACAAAAAGGCAATTAATCCAAATGCCGTTAGTTGGCGTTCTTATTTTCAATTGTTCGAAGTTGTCTTTTAAAGCAGCTGTCAAATAAGTCGAAGTAGCGCCATTGTAAGCAGTGTGACCAGATTTTAAAATAATATAAAGTTAAATCAGGTTTTAAATAAAGCTAAAGAGGATTTTAAAGCCAAAAATCTAAATTTTTTACAGCTTTGTAATAGCAACTTTTCATTATTTTTAAATTTTTTATAGTTTTATAGAGGTATAAATTATATGAAAATATATTTTTGGCCCATTTAAATGAAAAACATTCAATCAATAACAACCACCCAAGTGCTTGAAATAGCATTTCGCTAAATAAATACGATTTCGACTCGAAGTCACTAAACTTGTGTGTTGGAAATCGCAGTCACAAAAAACTTAGATATTTCAATTCGCAAGCAAAGAGGAAAGTGAAATCCAAGTGAACTTTCCTCTTTAAAAAAATTTGGTATCAAATTGCAAAAATAAAAGCATTCCAGTCAAATTTAATCTCTTTCTATTTAATATCATTAAAAAAAATAAAATTTTATAGCAAAATACTAAATTAAAAAGTATGTTGCTTTATTTCGACTATTGTGTTGCTTTTGTTTACATTAAAAACAGATGCATAAAACATATAATATGAAGCAAAAATAGTAAGGGAAAAATCTAAAAATAGTTGAAAAATTCTGTGTTGGACACTATGGTTTCAAAAACATAGAAAAAGTGAGATGTGCGATTTTAAACTCACAAGTGATTTTTGCCATTGTAATTCCAAAAGATTAATATCACCTACGCTAAAATTTGACATTTCTTCTTTAAAATTTTCATACAATTTACTTTTGTATTGCTTAGGGCCAGGTCACACGGGCGTTTTTAAAACGCGCGTTTATGCTTTTTTATATTAAATTTGAAAGTTCTAAATTTTATAAAACTTCAAATTTAATACGAAAAAGTAGAAACGCGCGTTTAAAAACGCCCATGTGGCCTAGCCCTTAGACTATTTTCTAATGAAAAGATGTTTGTGATCTGTAAAGCTGAAAAGTTATTTGGCAAACGTTGTCGTAGTTGGTATATTAATTGTTTAGTAACATTTCGGCAAGTGTATCTAGTTTCTTTTTCTGTTTTTGAAGTCAGATATTATGCAAACTTATAGTTAAAATACGGAGTTGGAATTAGAAAACCGTCTAAATTTGATTTTAAACGGCCAAAAATTTCGGACTTCAAAACGATTTGATTACAAAAATTTTTCAAAAGTGGGGTCCACGTCGTTACTTTCGAACATTTTCTTTACATTTCGAACATCAGAAAGTAATGGCTTTAAAAATTTCAAATAGAGTAAATATTTTTCACTATATAAATTTTTCAAGACTACCTGGCCTTTACACATGCAAGTGCAAGTTCGAAAAACTCAATACACTCAAACTTTTTTACTAACACACTTTTGGTTCAGCTATGAGAAAGACAGAGAAACGAATACAAACTGCTTTTTCGTTGATAATACGTACACAGAACTTGCATGCAAGTACTTACATGTCTAAACGCAGGGTTAGCTTGATGGCAGGATTCCGAAATAGATGCAAGTTGAACGTGAGTTTTTTCACATTGTATACTTATCACACCATGATGTCGATCAAATCTACCGCAGTGAATGTTTCTGCACTGGCAGATTATTATTATTTTTTAGCTACTTTATATGGTTACGGCACATAAATTTATTCTGATAAACTGTTTTATTTATATTGGAGTAGAAATTAATTACATGAAATTGACATTAAAGAAAGAGCTAGAAAAAGCTAAATGCATAGTTGAAAAACGCTGAAAAAAATTAAACATTAAGAAATAAATCTAAATTTAGCTCCAAAAGAGTAATATGGCCACACTGATTGTAAGTGATGCCATATTTAGTGGTATATTCAAAAAAGTCTGCCAGACTATATATTGTATAGACTTCAGCTAGTTTGATCTGGTAGCTATTAAAATACTGATTTTAGGTTTATGTCTTTGCTAAAAAGGATACGGTTGTTATCCGCCTCAGGAGCTGTTGCCAGATTTGCCGATTTCTCTGCATTTTGCTGATTTTTTACTGAAAAATTGACAGTGAGATATGCAGATTTCGTACTTAAATTGCAGATTTTATACAATGTCATTTCGACAAGTAAAACTACTGGAAATCTGATCCTATATGCATACACAATATGTGTATTACAGCGACACCTCATATGAAAACTGAAAAACGTGTTTTGCTTTCTAAATTTAAAATTGCTTTTTTTATGAGAAATCCCAAAACATATTGTGGTTCTAGCAATGCCTGTTCATGGAATACATTATTCAAAAGTTATGCAAGACGTGTCCAATGCACAATTAAACTTTTTCATTCGTAACACCAACAATAAGATAGATATTCCATAAAAACTAAAATTTTTACAACTCATTTCATATGTATTAAAAGTGCATTTTTTTTTTGTTTTTTTGGTTTGTTTTATGACGCTTTCCAAAATATATCAGGTTCTTGAGCCGATTCGTATTTGATTTTTTTTACATTTATCGATTGCTCATAACACAATTAATGCACTTCAGGATATCATTTGAAATGTCTTTTGAAGTCGCGGTTATTGGTGTATAATAATGCCATCAGGTATATATTTCGTAAAAATTTTAAAAATGAGTGGTTTTGAGGAGTATTAAAATACTGATGGCTCAGTTGGGCAAGTTTTATGGTCTATTGAATGGGGCTACAAAAATAGAAAATTTTCAGACACTGTCTAGCTCACGAACGACCTTCGGAAGAATCTCAAAATGCTTTGGGAATACTTACACATATGTGTATTAAACTTAAGCTCAGTGATTAAATTTTGAAAGGAGCAATCTTTAAAAAGAATAAACTCAAATTTTGAAATCAATTTACGTGCTCAATTATAAGCCATATTCATAAAAATGTTCAAAGGTTTATAAAATAAATTTCCTTTGATATGTATGTATTATGAATAAGGCAGTCTGAAGTGAGATTAAATTAGTTGAGCCACTTTTAAAAATGTTGTTAATCGAAAGGAATCAAAGTGCAATTTATAAATTTTTTCTACAAATTCTCTATTTTATAAAAAAAAATTTGACAAATGAAGCCAAAATATCTTAAACTTCACGTCTTTTTAGTTTACCAGATTTTTTGCAGATTTTAAAAATATTATGCAGATTTTGCAGATTTTTTAAAATCAATTTTGCAGATTTTAGAAGAAAAATTTCTGGCAACAGTGGTCTCAGGGCCATTATTACAACTCGGATTTAGTTATAGTTAGCATTTTATCGGACGGATAAACAGTTTTTCATTATTACAAATATAATTTAAGGATAAACTATGGGATAACTTACTGGCAAGTTCATTCTTCCTCTAACTTTTATCGGCACACATTTTCATAGGCTGCCATACTTGCTTCTTTATCAAGTAAACACCAAGACGTATATAACAGCTGAACTCACTAGAACACCGACCTTACTCGCCAAACTTAAGGTGGAGGTACATAGCACGCGTTACGTGGTAACGCTTTTCTTACTTTTCGAACTTTTAACGCTTTAAGGGCCATTATTACAACTCAGCAGTAAAGTGGAAGATAGTTACTGGCAT
Source organism: Panzeria rudis (assembly GCA_956483635.1). Lineage (NCBI taxonomy): Eukaryota > Metazoa > Arthropoda > Insecta > Diptera > Tachinidae > Panzeria > Panzeria rudis. The sequence continues at coordinate 81,749,850 of OY101448.1, forward strand.
GATAAGCAGAAGTGATCGGTAAACTGACCTGCAACAATTTTTCATTATTACAACTTGCCTGTAAAATAAAAATTATCTTTTTCAAAGTATGGCTATACCAGAGCACAAGTGGCAACGTCATACATATGTATTTACAATGGCACAGATAACAGGTATACACAAGTCTACAACAAGTATAAATGTGTTGTAGAAACTGCACTACAGTTGTCAAAAAATGTGGAAAGATGGATGGAATTATCAGCGCAGGTAGCTCTATAATGAAATGTCCAATACCTTAAAGAAGGGAAGCTCCATATAGTGACGAAATTGTGATAATTTCATCACTCCACTAAGTTTGCCGAGTAAGGTCATGTGTTCTAGTGAGTTCACCTGTTAGATACGTCTTGGTGTTTACTTGATAAAGAAGCAAGTATGGCAGCCTATGAAAATGTGTACCGATAAAAGTTAGCGGAAGAATGAACTTCCCAGTAAGTAATCCCACACTTTTAGGTTAAATTAAAGTTGTAATAATGAAAAACTGTTTATCCGTCCGATAAAATGCTAATTATAACTAAAGCCGAGTTGTAATAATGGCCCTAAGAATGGCAAGTTACACACCACGCTTTTGATGCTCTTCTGCTTATACAATTTCAAGCCTTTGCCGGCTATATTTTGTCTTGCCTTTAAGTTTTATTTTTCTTTATATATTTAATGCAGTTTTCATCCATTTTTTAATAAAAAAATTAATTTCTAATAATTTATTTCCATTAAGCACACATTTGAATCTGGCAGCACTACCTGTCATTTTGTATACGACGCGTGAAAGTTGAAGAATGTTCACCTTTTTGCGAGTTATGCGCGTCGCAAACTTCGCTTTGTATCTTGCCTTATGGAAACACACTATTTGACAGAAGTCTGTAACGAATAAGCGTATTTAACGCATGCTATGTACCTTCACCTTTAGTGGAGTGATGATATTATCATAATATCATCACTGTATAGAGCTTCCTTTCTTTACGGTGTTTGACATTTCCTTATAGAGCTACCTGCGCTGATAATTCCACCCATCTTTCAACATTTTTTGACAACTGTAGTGTAGTTTCTACAACAAATGTATTTTTCTTGTAGACTTGTGTGTACCTGTTATCTGTGCCATGGTAAATACATACGTATGACATTGCCACTGTGCTATTTAAATGCTCTGGTATAGCCATACTTTGAAAAAGATAATTTTTATTTTACAGGCAAGTCGTAATAATGAAAAACTGTTGCAGATAGTTTATCGATCAGTTTTGCTAATCGTGCCAGTAAAGCTACTTTTACACACTATGTATCTTACACCCTGTCTTCACGAGACATATTTTGTTCTAACATTTGTCAAACTTCATACATAAAAACATCAGAAAAATGTTAGTGCTATTTTTTCATATCGACTTTGACTTTTGTCAAGACAAAATAATGTCTCGTGAAGACGTTATGTTACAGTGGCTTTGTCAGCGATCCATCTGCAATTGTGCATGTATATCAAAATTGGCAATTTACAGGCGGCTTATAATTTTTTTCTTTCACACTCATGTTCTTAGTTCCATCTGACATAACCTATAATAGTTTACAACAGCATGTTTTGTGATAATTTTTTTAATTATTCGCGATATTTTTGTGTTTTTGTATTCAATTTGTATTTAAATTAGTTAAAAATTTTATTTTTTTTAAAGAATATGGAAAAATAAATAGATTTTAACATATATTTGCCGAATAACAAATACTATGTTCTTGGTGCCACAAACAATTGACTTGGAAAACAGCTGATGTCAGGTGCTTTGTCAGTTCAAAATAGAACACGCTCTAATTGAAACACTGTAAATTCAGGCTGACATTTACAGAAGCAAATTTTCTTTGCTTTTACACACCATGTATGCATTTTGCAGTGGGAAATTTGACAATCACACTGTAAAATGCATAATGTCTAAAAGTACCTTAACCTTCTACCTTCTACTTTACAGCCGAGTGTTAATAATGGCCCTCAGGGATGCCAAATAAGATTTAAAAAATGTACTAATTTTCAAGAAAAATTGCACTTTTTCAGTCCGATTGTACTGAATCTTGTTGTATTATTTTAAAATATTTTTTACTCAAAACCCACAAAGAAAACGCACATTGAAGTGCACTTCCACTACACACAAAAAATTCTATAGGTAATATATCCTAAAAACTTGGTATAAATTTAGCTAAGTGCATAGGTAGAATGGCAGTTACTAAGTTTCTTAGCCAATATGCCTATAATTTTAGTTAATTTCCATGTTCGAAAAATATCTAAAAATTTAGGTGGAATTCCTTATAAGCTTTTGGTAGTTGCAGATGATAGCAAAGCAAATTTACTTTTATTGTAGGTAAGTTAACCATTGTAAAAAACGTATATCTAACTATTTTTTTAGATAAATGAAGTGCTTTTAGATAAATCCTACATTTGCATTATCTAAATTGCGCAAATAATAAAAAACCAAATAGATCTGTCATTATATTACACAATTTTATTTATAATATAAATGAATAATATATGTACATAGGCAGTGCCCATCACTAAACCTTAAATATTTTGAGGAACATCATACAACAATGGTGAAAGTAACACAAATACATATCAGGCAAATCGTTTTTGTCAGTTCAACCTTCCGTACATCCAATTTTTCTTGGAATGTTCAATATTTACATGCTTTGGAATTTCTTTCTTTAATAAAAAATAATTTGATCGAAATAATGGGTGATTTTATAAGAACTATCGGAAAGTAAAAAAAAAAACACATAAAATTCAGAAAAATGCATGAAATATTTATTTGGATCGATAGTTGGGTCGATATAATTTAATGTTTGAAGATTATTTCATGCAAATGTTGGCCGCGGCTGCGCCTCAAATGGTCCATCCGCTTAGTCCAATTTTGGCATACTCTTTCCAACATTTCGGCCGGTATAATGTTGGCAATATTGGCTTCCAGTGCGTCAATCGAAGCGGGCTTGTCGCTATAGACATTAGCCTTAACATAGCCCCACAAAAAATAGTCTAGAGGCGTTAAATCGCACGATCTGGGCGGCCAATTGACTGGTCCCAAGCGTGAAATAAACTGTTCACCGAACTCGCCTCTCAATTGGTCCATTGTTTCGCGTGCTGTGTGGCATGTGGCACCGTCTTGTTGAAACCACATGTCATGCAAGTCAAGCTCTTCCATTTTGGGCAGAAAAAAGTTTGTTATCATCGCACGGTAGCGCTCACCATTCACAGTAACGTTGTGATTCGCATCATCTTTGAAGAAATACGGCCCAATGATGCCGCCAGCCCATAATCCGCACCAAACGGTTGTTTTTTGTGGATGCATTGGTAGCTCTTGCAATGCTTCTGGCTGCTCTTCACTCCAAATACGGCAGTTTTGCTTGTTCACGTATCCATTCAACCAGAAATAAGCCTCGTCGCTGAACACAATTCTTCGCGCGCGATGAACTTTCTTAACAGAGCACGCATTTTGGTAATAAAATTCAATAATTTGCAAGCGTTGTTCGTTTGTAAGACGATTCATGATTAAATTATAGACCAAACTGAAAATGTTTGACAGTGACACAAGATACAAAACGTGCGTGAGCTGTCAAAACTAGTGTTGCCAAAAAGATAATAGCAAAAAAATCACTCGTTATAAGTCTTTTGTATCAAAAGAGACTAGTTTAATATTTCCTGTTATCTGTACGGTCCCTATCTTGTTAACTAATTCTGAGGTGTTGGCTATTCTGTATTTGTTCTTTAGGTTTAAAGTATCTTTCAGTATTGCTTTTAAGTATTTCGATAGACTATAGCTCGGAGCAGATTTGTAATTAATTATTATTTGACGTGGGATGACGGAAAATCGCTCAATTATTAAAACTCTAAAGGCACTTAGCTAAAACATGAATGTGTACTGTTCCAAAAAAAATAAACTTGGGCAAAATAAACATTAAAAAAATTGAAGCATTGAGAATATCGATGATATTCCACGCTGGTAAGACCGAAATGAAGAAAGCTTAAAATGGTTGAACATGCTAAGAAAGGACAGTTAGTGAAGTTCCGATCATTTAGAAAAAGTTCATTAATAGGTGCGACTCGCCGCGAGATGACGACAGTTGGTTAATTGAGCTTACTAAAATTAGTAGGATTTTCGCTACAGTGTTATTGCTACTGTCGCTGGTAGTGTAGGTAAAGGGCTCTGATGAGAGACTTGGTAGTTTCGAAACAGCTGTTAGTTCAACCTTCCGTACATCCAAAAAAATTTTTCTTTGAATGTTCAATATTTATGTACATGCTTTAGAATTTCTTTCTTAAATAAAAAATAATTTGATCCAAAGAATAAATTGAAAGTGAACTTAAGCCAAACTAATTAAGTAACTTTGGATAAAAACCATACAGTTCGACTAAAAATTCATAACTCAATTATTATTATTTTAAGTGCTGTATCCACAATGCAAACAAGCACTGCTTCACAGAAAAAACTAAATTTTCTAAAGGAATTCAATGAAATAGTAAATATTTTGTCTATGAACGGACCTACAAACGAATTTGTAAATATAGAAAAATTCCTCAACAATTTCGTTGAAAAAAAACTGTTTTTTCAGCGAACAAATTGTTTAAATCTATAAAACAATTTGTCTAAAAATATTTACAAATTGTAGACCAAACACTTTACAAAATCAAACAAAAGTATTTACTGGATTTTCTGCGAAATATCAAACAATATTTCTATCTGAATTTAATAAACAATTAGTATAAAAATGCTAACAAATATTAAGCAAAATAATTTACTTAATCAAACAAAAATACGAGCAAAATGTTTGTCTGTGTCATCATCATCATCCATTAATTATTTATGAGATTTCACTTTGTTATATGTTTTCAACTCTGAATGTTTATCTAAATAATGAAAAAAAAAATGAATGAGAATTAACGGAACGACATTAACTAATCGATACACTCAAAAATCTTTTGTAAACAAACTCGGTGCAATTGCATTCCTCTTGCTACGATTGTTGTTGTTATTTGTGTGTATGTCGTCATCGGGGTGGTTTTTTACCACACAGTTTTTATTATTGTTTTTGGTGTTTGCGTTCTTTTGTTTGAAAATTTTTTGATGATAATTTTTTCTGTGTTGTCTAAAATTTATATGAAAAGCACTACATTTTTTGAGTGATTTCCATACCAATTTTTTACTCAAGACGCTTGTTTGCATTGTGGAAACAGCACATTAAACAATTAAGTGCTGTTGCCACAATACAAACAACTGGTTTGAGTAGAAAATTTGTATTGGAATCACTCAAAAAAGTGAGTGCTTTACATTATGGAAACAGCACAACATCGAAAGCTTTTATTTGAAAAAAAATTTTTTTTGTAGGTATTTTTTTCTAAAATTTATTTAAGTTGTACGTAATTATTATTTGAACTGAAAATGTGTATAAGTCGGCAGTTATTATTATTTGGCTTAAGTTCACAATAATTGAATTAATGTAAATTCAAATTATTTTTAAGAGTGGAATATTAAAATATCTAATCAGACTAGCAGAACGGATTAGTACTACTAATTTCGACAGCCGCTACGCTGTCATCATTTATTTAAGTTGTAATATTTTTTATATTTTTACATTTGATTAAGAAAAAAATTCGAATATTTTTGGATCATTATTATATTTTATTTTAATTCTTTTAATATTTATTTTTTTACTGTAATCTATTGTTTCGGTTCATGTTCTAATTTGTTCTAATTCTTAATGAACATAAAATATTTTAGAAAAATATGTACCTATGTACATTAAAAAATTGTAAATGTCTAGCTCGATGCAAGGTGGATTTATACAGGTGATATTATAAGCACAGCTGTTCTACCTTTTTTCGCAAATGAGATGCTCGTATGTCAAAATTTGTATACGTTGACATAGAGGCTGAGATGTCAAATGTTATTGTAATGTTGTAGTTGTTTTAGAATCAACACCACCTGATAACATTAATTCACCTTGAACTCGCTGCTGGTAAAAATTATGTCGGAAATCCACTTAATATATGTGTGCGTGAATGAATGACTATAAGATGTAAATATAACAAATTGTTTAACTTCCGTGGCGCACAGAGAGATGGTGTGACTCGCGGATTACATGTACTGGGTGCAATACTGATTACATTTCGGTATACATATTATGTGATTCTACTAATACTATAAATGAGAATGTGTGTACCTATGTTTGTGTGTTTAGATGTTTGGATATTTGATCCACTATCACGCGAAAGCCGCTTAATAAATTTGGATGGCATTTGTTAGATGGATAGCATATAGCCCAGATTAATATAAAGGGTACATCTAAAAATATTTGCGCCGAACGTGTCCGCCGAAGATATTTGCGGCACAAATTTTAGCTTGTAGATGTGGACGAGCTTTTAATGAAAAACGCAGATTCAATATAACGAGTCAAATATAACAATATAATGTCAATTTGTATATGATACCAGAAAAATGCAACGATTGTCAAAATAGTCGCGGTGCCAGCCTTATCAATAAATAATAACAGCTCTGCTCATGAACAACTGCCCGCCTTCTCACGTTAGCTACCGCTAAATGGATGTTTATGCGGTATTACCAGGGGATACTTGGTCTATGACCGGAAGTGTGAGTTGCTTGGGAAATTCTACAAATGAATCGCTCCTGGCCATTCGTAAGTGAATGGCAATCAGAAAGCTTTCAGCATCTGAGTAAAACTCCAATCACCCAAGTGAAAATTATAAGAAATAAATATTTTTTATTGAAAAACCATAAATTTTATGATATTTATTAAATAAATCTTATAATAAATATACTCAATTCTTTTTGGTGGTTATTGCTGTCCATATAAAGGTCTAAATGTTCGATCTTAGCTGTACGACGAAGAAGAAAATATGATTCATTATCATATAAATTCATCAACGTCTACCCCTATGTATTGATGTGAATGAAACACTTACAATTTCTCTGCCGGTGTTATATTAGGTGTTATGATTAAAATTCTTCAGGTGTGGGTACTATGTAATGGGTATTTTTACCACTGGATGCAGCGTTACCGTTGTCAATTTTCAAAAAGGGGCACAAAAAGGGGATTTTGAAAATAAAAGAGGCACAAAAAGGGGATTTCTGAGAAAAAAAGAGCCAACTTTAATAACAAGAAATATATGAAAATAAGTTATTTAATTTTTAAACATAAAGGTTAGCAAATATAAACTGCCGCTCATCTGATTAGGTTTAACATTTTAGCAACACTTTTTGGCAGTTCTATCAATAACTATTGCTCAAACTACTAATAAAATTGGACTTTTAATAAATAATATGCATTACGTGAAATCTGGGCAAAAAATTTAACCGAAATATTGTACCATTATCATATAATTGCTGCAAAACCAAATTTGTCCAAGAGCAGTGCCTAATCAGAATAGTTTACAGTATAACTTCCCCGCGAATTGTTAGTTTTTAATACATTTCTGATCTTTCTAAGCCGATAAAACAATTTGAAATTTAAATGGGGGGCGGCGAAAATCTCTATCTGACGCTGAAAGAGTTAAAATTAAATGTTATGCTAAAGAAGGTCTTACTCATGATCAAATTTGAAAAAAAAAATTATTGAAATTCAAAATTGTGTGAGTAATTTTTGTAAAATAAAACAAACAGTTTTTGTAAGATTTTATATTGCCAACAAAAGCAAGCTATCGTATATAATTGTTGTTTTCAACATAAATTCTCACAATAAATTTTCGTTTTCTAATAAAAAGCTGGCAGTCAATGAGACTAACTACCCTGCGGAAAATTTGGTGACAAATGATCCAAAAGTACTCGTCCTATGACTTGAGAAAATGAGGCTGGTACCAAAAATAAGGAGTAGTGAATGGTAAAAAAAAGACATATTGTGTAAATGGTCACCTATTAACCATTTTTAGTATACGGCACTGAACAAATTCGATGCACCTGGATCTAAGGCCTATCACATAGTATCTATATAATATTAATTGTCTCTCTTCAATGAGACTGCCATGCCACTCGGGAACCTGTTCCGTAACTATATTCAGATATTAACTACAGCTTAACTGGTATTTATAACATTGAAATCTAAGTTCCCCTCTGGTCGAGTGGGTAGTCTTTCATGCCGGAGTTGTCGGTTCGAGTCCTATCAAAGACACCGCTTAAAAATAAAATACAATTTCTACTTGGAATTGTAAAAATAAAAAAATAAATTAATCGATAATTACAGCTGAATTTTGGAATAATATTTATATATAATCTATATTATTCTACACCGATTAGGACTTCATAAGATAGTTCAGAGACAAGTTACAAGGTGTATACAAAGTATCAATTAACCCCATCCTAGGCCATCCCCATATAAAAGTGGCTGGTCCGCTTCATAGGAAGTGTTAGAACTCGGACTGGTCCCTACCACCTGGGGACCGGTCACTGGACTTGTTTTGTGTTAGTTCCATTTACCGTGGGGTATGGAAAGAACATGAAAGGAGACAACTCGGCAGCTGAAAGAAAGCAGCGAAAATAAAGAAAAAGTTGGTACTAAAGCTACGTGGTTTGGCGACTGTAGAATGCGTAATACATAACACAGCTTTACAGATTTTTATTTTAAGGTACGTAGGATATGCTAAGTACGAGAAAAATAAAATAAAAATTTTTTCATTTCGGCCATTGTCTATATAACGGTACGTTTGCGTTTTCGATGTATATTGTTTGAAAGGATACAAAATTACGCGTCGAATAGTGGATAATGACTTTTTACCAAGTGTTGTCTATTCGGAAGCTGTTTTGTACCATAAATAAAAAACTCCTAGCTAAATACCTTTATTGAATTTTCTATTCGATTTTAAAAATTTTAAGCAATAATGGACCAAAATGGGATAAATATTAGAAATGTGAAAATACTAGCATTTCAATTTACTAGCAAATCTTTTATTTAATAGGTTTGTTTTATTTTAATTTTTACTACATAGTGCATTTTCTAGTATATTTAAATTTTTGTGTTTTGTTTTTTTATTATACCATTTTCAGTTTTTATCCAATTTCGGTCCATTATGGCTTAATTTTTTTTGTATCGAATAGACTATTCAATAGAAGTTTACAACTATGGATTTTGCTATTATTTGTGGCACAGCTTCCGAAGAGACAGCAAGAAATTTTGTTAAATTTGACCACCAATAACTTCAGTAATTTTTTATCCGATCAAAGCCAATTATCCACTATTCGATGCGTAATTTTGAAGCTTTTCAAATAATATATAGATCACTTCCATCGAACCAGCTTTTGACTTAGGGAAGTATACATCGAAAAAACACAAATGTACCGTTATCTGGAAATTGCCGAAATTAACAATTTCTCTTTACTTTTCTCGTGTTAAGCATACATATTTTAATCACCCTAAAAACTCCATTAGAAACTTTATACATTTGGCTTGTAAAGCAATGTAATGTAAGACTGATTTTGTAACAAAAAAAAAAACACCATTTAGTTCACTGCGTAAGAAAAATTGTCTAAAGTATCTCTTCATTTAGTAAAAAGTGTCAAAAAAAATGGCAAGAATTACAAAAAGTATCACATTTGGGTGCATTTTGTAAAAGTAGCAAAATAGTATCCAAGCAGTCGAAAAAGTGGCAAATTGCCACTTTAGTAGCACCAACGGTAACGCTATATTCTACATCTGATTTCTCAAATTTCCCACTGCAAAAGTTATACATGCCATGTGAAACATATGAAACAATGGGTGATGTGTGAAAAGAATAGTAGATATTAGCTAGTCAAGTACATTCAGCTAAGTGTAGTGCATTCGAAATTCTAGTGCGTACTTGAACTCAGTATGCAAAAAGAAAGTACTTGAAAATTTATAGCTACTAGACTCCGAATTACTCGGTTTTACAATTTTAAAATAAAATAAAAGATTATTTATTTCTCATTTTCATCCGAATGAAAATTAGAAATAAATAGTCTTTTATTTTATTTTAAAATTGAATGACCTTGAAAGCCCATTAAAAGCAAATTCACAGTAAAAACGAAAAAAGGTCAGTAAAAATAACTGAATATTCGGTTTAGTTCTTAGTTGCCAAATATATTATATTTTCAGATTCTAACGAAAAATAAACACAACGTAAAACTGCAATTTAAATGAAATTAGCGCGTTTGACTACAAACCCTGAAGTCTTGAGTTCAAGTCTAGTTCCAGGCAAGCCAATAACATCATGCATTTTTCTCATCTGTATTGGTGTGTTATTGCGTCGGTTGTTGTTGGACTGTTAAAGTGATGAAGGCATAGCACTGATCGCTTTGGCAGCACCGGCAGCGATTAATGCTAACATATCCTAATGCACTTCACAGCATCCTCCTTCGTCGGTATTGTAGAACCGTCGACGAAGTAAAAGAACTAATAAAATGACTACAGAGCTTAAACAACTCAAGGCCTCTACTTGACACCAGAGGGGCTTGCAAAAACTGCTCTACAAAAAATAGCAGGGTTGTAAATGAATTAAGCTTTTTATCTCTCTCCCACCTCACCACCTGTTCTCTCTACACTATCCCTTTCCCAAAGAAGGTAACACATTAATGAATTAACTAGCAGGCATTAATTGTCTGATTGTGTTACTTCTTTTTTGCAAAAAAAAAATTAAATAAAAAATATTACTTCCGCATTCATTTGTATCAAAAGAACAGCATGTTTTCTTTCTTAACATATAAGAAAACATCGTTAGAAGATAATGAATATGTCGTTGCTTGTGATTTTTCCGAAAATGTATCTTTTGTTATTCAAGATTCTGTGCAAGGCTTTCACTGGAATAATACCCAAGCAATTGCCATTTATTATAAATTAGACGGAGAACTGAAATTTGCTTTCGAGTTGACATGGAAATACTCAGTTATAAAAGAATTCAGGAAGGACAATTTTTATGAATTTTATTAAAGCAAGGTAAGCATTTATCATGTAATATACTGATGGCTCCAGAACGCCGGTAGGCTCTGGTGTGGTAGTCGTAGAACCAAGGCCTAACTACTACGAGTCCTTGGGAAAAGCTCCTAAAATTTTTCAATAGGAAGTTTATGCCTCTAAGTTAGCTTTTACCTCTAACTTTACCTCTAAGTTTACTTCTAAGTTAGCTTGGGAATGTCGCATTAAGCTAAATCAGCTAAGCATCATGAATAAGGTTACACTCTGCTGGGTTCCTGGACACGTCGGGGTGGTACGAAACGAAAATGCAAACAAAATGACCAGAAGTGGGGCTAGTACTTCCATGGTTGGACCCGGAACCGTTTTGCGGACTTGGATGAGATAAAATTCGGGAACATACATATATCGGCGGAGATCAAGAGTACCATGGAACACCTCTGGTTCAATCACCTTGGACTGAGGCATGGAAAGCCAATGATTGGAACGTATAACAAAAATGGTTTCATAGCTCTAGAGTATGCAAAAACAGGAATTTTTCAAGAAACCGGTCTTCGAATTATTCGAATATAGCTTTTCTAAAAAACCTGGTTTCGAATACGGTTTTGTGCAAATAAACCGGTTAATCGGCTTTTATAAAATGTATGTGCAAATTTTAGTTTTTCTTCTTTTTGCGAAAAATCTTTGTAATACTACATACATATACAAATTCACGTTATCTTTTACTTGAAACAAGTTTCAAAGTATGTAATATAATTACACATACCGACAATTAAGTTCCATTTTGGAACATTTCTAAGCACTTTAATGCGCTACAAAATAGTGTCCTTAGTTTTTTCCTATCAGCAAAAAAAATTTTTAATGAGCATGTCTAATATTTCGATCAACAGAACATCAAAAGATGCATGACACAATTTCCTGCAAACTATCTTAATGTTGTTAGTTTTATGATTCGATCAACTCTTTCAGAGTTGTTCACAAATTAAGAAATTTTATTTTTATAGAAACTTATAAAAAAATTAAAGCTGCAAACACGTTACTCTGATAATTATTATTCTTCAGGAGTGGTGTCTTGCGGACGAAATAAGCCATATATCATGAACATTATTAGCAATTAAGCGAATACTTGAAAGGTACTTTCGTTTAAAATTGTTTCAAACAGGAAATAAATTTATTTCCTAAAGAAGTTTGACTGAAAACGGTACGACCGATTTGTATGATTAGTTTTTGTTGTTGTATTCAGGACCCAAGGACGAAGCTTGTATAAAGGAAAATATTTTGAAATGCGTTTAAAATCTCTTAGAATTTAAACTAATGGAGTGATATTTATAAAATTTTCCATAAATTGTCCATAAAGTAGGGTGCGCTATAAACATTTTGATATGTAAGGTGGTACGAGTCGGTTAACCATAGGCAATATTTGTTTTCTCCCCAAACGGAAACACCACAAATAACGTTTATCGTCAAACTTTACAATAAAATCAATTTAGACCCGAAGAACTGGCTTTTTCATAAATAAGGCGGCAAATTTTAATGCGTTATTAATACTAATTAAAGTTTTTGTTTTAAAGCAAATAAGCAATTGCTTTGAAAAATAAAATTGACTGGAATAGCTTCATTGGCGTAAATATGCCTTTCTTTGATTTGATTTTGCCTCCCCGGAATTACTGAACTATTTACGTACGAGTGTGTTTATTTTATTCTGATGATATATTTTTGTATTTTCTCTAACAAAATATAAAAAGTAGTACATACAACATTTTAAAAACTTTTCGATACTGGGTCCAGTTGTGTATAAAATTAGTCCAACAGCCCATCAGCAACATGATTTTTAAAAGTTTTAGAACTTCAAAAAACTTTTATATCGATGGTCATAAGTTGACAACACGTAACTGGTTTTAACAATTTTTCAGTAGAAGAAATTACGTTATAAATATGCTGAAAGCGTTAATAGCATAGAAATAAAATAGCTGGATATTATTTAGTAGATACTCTCAACTAATTTCTGTTATTTTATATTGAGAATGGGAACGTTTTCTGTGTTTTGTGAAAAATAATAAAAATTCAGTTAAAAGTTGTCAATGTATGACCATCGATATGATATCCAAAAGTTTATAACGACTCTTAACCGCAAGAAAATCGGAATCCACAATTTCTAAATTTTATACTAAATGCATATTTCTTTTATTTTAAAACGTAATATTTCATAATATTGAGTAAATAATACTATTTGCTTTGATGTATGTATATGAAATGCTTTAGGTTTTATTGAATTACTTTTAAGATAACGTATGCTTGTTTGGATACTACTTTTTGCTTCATGACACATATTTGTCATAATGAAGTTAGTCAATGCTAATTTCGCGACAAGTAAAATTTTCGCGACGAGTGTTATCACTTTCAATTATGCAGTTCTCTATTATTTCGATTATTTCGAACTAATTTGGCTTTGAGTCCAAACGATTTTATTGCGCAAAAAATAAAATCGTAATGTGATATTCAGAAAGAACTAGACAGCATAATTATTCTAAGGAACCAGAGAAAATTTTCCAAAAACAACGTTGTTCTGTTCTGCCGTGTATGTTCAAAATTTTCTTTTGAAAAATACCTACATAAAAAAATATGTAAAAATAATTGAAATATAATTCTATGTAAAATACACAAAATCATTCAAAAAGGTCAATTTACAACGAAACGGCTTACGTTTGCTAATGCACTTTGTAGGGTAATTAGGAATGATGTGCTATACACTGAAAAAAGTTCACTGCAGCCATTGTTCATATAACGGAACATTTGTGGTTTTCGATGTATGTGCATATATTTATGTACTTTTCTTTAAAGCACCATCCAAAGTCGATTATAAGATTCTTCTATATACGCCGGAACACAGCCGATGAAACATTGGGAACAAAAATGGAATAAATTGTTTCTTTTGCATCTAAAGTAAAAAAAAAAATCTGATCATAAATAGCCTAAATAATAAAACACAGAATATAAGATTTTTTGCTTCCACCAGATTTAGGTCCATTATAGCTTAAAATTTTTATAATCGAATGGACTATTCAATGAAATTATAAAACTATGGATTTTTTTGTTATTAGTTGCACAAAACAGCTTCCGAAGAGGCAACTATTGGTGATGAACTATACAAATTTCATAGAATTTAAACTTTTATCCACTTTTAGCCACCATTCGACGCGTAATTTAGTAGCCTTTCAAATAATATATATAATTCATTTTAAACGAACCAGCCTTTGATTCTGAATGACGCTTTAACAAGAAGTATACACCGAAAAACGAAAATTAACCGTTATCTTATGCACAATGGCCGAAATGAAATTTTTTATTCCTTTTTTGTGTTTAGCACATCATAATTATTATAAAAAAAAATGCTTCAGAAAATTAAAAACTTCAAAAAATAAAAGTTTACAAAGCAGTGTTATTAAAACCAATCGATTAGGAAAATCCATTACCGGATTAAAAATTAAAAAAAAATGTTTGCCGCTCCTAGAAAAAATGTCTAGATACGCCAATGAATAACTTTGAGACTATTAAGTTCAAGTATATAATGCAAATTTTTTCTTTTTATGTACTATTTGGTTTGATAAATTTAAAAAGATCTAAACATGTTTCAAAATGATATAAGGGACAAGATGACGAAATTTCAACCGATTGCTTTACATATTTTTAATAAAACTTGAGGTAGAATAAACGCTCGCGAAAGTTAAAGTTAAAAACGGGAACTACCATCAGAACGCTTCTATAATAAATAGTTGGAATATTGGTCCGTGTATCATATGTGATGCACGTCATTTTTACTAGATTATGAACGTGGACGTACGCTATAAAAATTTTTGTTTGGGGACAATCAAAGGGTTAAGTTATGAATTTAGTTGAACTGTATGGTTTTTATCCTAAATTATTTCATTAGCTTCCTTTAAGCTCATTTTCAATTTACACTATATATATTTAATCTATTTAAAAATAGTTTAATCGAAAGATCAAATTGAAAACGAACTTAAGTCAAACTAATTAAATAACTTTGGATAAAATATTTTTTTTTAAAATTTGGCTAACGTATGACCGGAGATATTTACGAAGTATAGAGCAAAGTCGAACCCGAAAATTAAAATTTTAAAATTCAAAACATATATCTTTAAAAATATTAAAGATATCTTAATGAAATAAATTGTATTTGCGTAGCTATTCATAAAGCTTACAACAAGTTAAAATTCAGTAAAAACCAGGAAGATTTTTCATGCCCTAAGTAGTTAATCTTGACACCATGGTGCTCACGGTCTGCTTCAACACGGTGGTAAAAATTTCAACATTTAGAAAACTTAGGCCCGCTTTTATGATTTTTACATACATCGTTTTGCAATCGGATCGCAAGTTTCAAAGATATATATTCATCACCCTTTCATCCAATTGGAACTACTGTGCGGCAACAGTAAATTATAGGCATTATCTGTGGGTATGTGCAAAAAGAAGTGCATGTTAAGTTTTTGCTGGGTATATTTTGAATTTTCTTTTAGACATTTCTATAAAATATTGTTTTAAGTTAAAAAAGAAAAAAACAAATATCTTCATAGATTTTTAAAACTATGTTTCTGCATTTCATATTATCATTAAATAAAAATTTTTTGCTTGTATGGTTTTTTGATATTCAAAACTAAAAGTTGTTATCAAAACGAAAACTCATTCTTATTGCCTTATTTTAATCATAATAAAACTGAATATGGTTTTTTAACAATGTGTCAATTTTGGTGACAATAAAAAAACTACAATGTCAATATATATAGCATATAAAGCATTTAAGGTTACATAAAATTCATTTTTAAACTTTTATTTCTTAAATCAAACTGTCAAGCATATAAAATTTTTTCCGTTTTCACACCCTTTTGCACTTCTTAAGTGTATGTAAGTATATATATATGTGTTCTTTCTTTATTTGCTCTCTTTTTTCGAGTTGACTTGATTTACAACTAAAATAAATTTAGATGGCTGGCAAAAGGAAGAAGCCATTTTGCATTAGCATTTTGCACATTTCCTTCTTCCTTCTTTATGTGGCTGCGTGTACTATTCACATGTGTGTAAGAATTTGTAAGTTCTTAATGCTAAAGATGTTTATGTTTAAGAGTGGTTGTGTGCTAAAGTTAGGTGAATCGGAAACAAACTAAAACTGTAAAGGAAAAATATTTTATTCATCTTCACATGTAAAGAAGAAAGTAGCTAAGAGTATCATAACAGTTAAAGTTAGAACAAAACTGTTGTTTCTTATTTTTAAAAAAATTTTCAAGAAATAATATTAAAAAAAATATTCAGTTATGGCATACCAAAAGATTTGGGTTAAATAAAAATTCATCTTTAATATTAAATATATCATTCTATTGAGAATATCTTAAAATAATGTTTTTAATCTTTAATTATTATTTTTCATCCACTTTGAATTACTATTGCATTAACTTGAACTCTTAAATTTATTTGAATAGCATTTTTCTCATTACGTTTAATGTCTATTAAATTTAACATCGTAGTTTTTCTTTATCATTCTTCAACTATACATCAACTTTGCACTACATCTCTTTTCTAACAGCATTAAATATGATGTGCTTAATGATGCTGATGGTTCTTTTTATAAATTCTATATAATCTTTTATTTTTATTATGTACATATAAAAAATCATGGAAAAGTGAAGAAATGCGTTACACTTACATAATAAATGGAAAAAATTATAAAAATAGCTTAAACTTTTAGAAAGACTTGAAATAAGATAACTAGACGTCACACACTTGGAAAAAAGGCCAATACAGCGAATAGCCTGATCCACAACAAATGTATGAAATAATTACAGGAAAGGATGTAGGCTACAAGGTGTGCTAAAAATTACGTAGCTATTTTTAGCACAGTAGGCGCCATATGTTGTTATATAAGACCAATTTTACCGATAAAATTATTTAGTCGTCGAAAAGCTTATATCTTTAAAACTAATAGTCTAATACACAAAAAACGTATGCTATTAAGTTATGAATTTTTAGTCGAACTGTATGGTTTTTATCCAAAGTTATTAAATTAGTTTGGCTTAAGTTCATTTTTAATTTAATCTTTCGATCAACTTAAGCCAAACTAATTTAATAACTTTGGACAAAAACCATACAGTTCGACTAAAAATTCATAACTCAATTATTAAAACTCTAAAGGCACTTAGCTAAACATGAATGTGTACTGTTCCAAAAACTTGGGCAAAAATAAACATTCAATAAAATCCCAGCATTGAGAATATCGACGATATTCCACGCTGGTAAGACTGAAATGGAAAAAAGCTTAAAAATAGTTGAACATGCTAAGAAAAAGACAGTTAGTGAAGTTCCGAACATTTAGACAAAGTTCAATAAGGTGCGACTCGCCACAAGATGGCGACAGTGTGTTAATTGAGCTTACTAATATTAGTAGAATTTTCGCTACAGTGTTGTTGCCACTGTCAGTGGTAGTGTGGGTAAAGGACTCTGATGAGTAGACTTGGTGGTCACGAAACAGCTGTCAGTTCAACCTTCCGTACAGCTAATTTTTTCTTTGAATGTTCAATATATACACGCTTTAGAATTTCTTTCTTAAATAAAAATAATTTGATCGAAAGATTAAATTAAAAATGAACTTAAGCCAAACTAATTTAATAACTTTGGATAAATTAGCTATTTTTAACACAGTGGGCGCTATATATTGTAAGATAAGACCAATTTTACAAATAAAAGTCTTAAGTCGGCGGAAAACCCATATCTTCAAAACTAATAGTCTGATGTACAAAAATGTATAGACGAGTTATAGGCAAGGATGTAAGCTATACATTTTGTAAAAATTAGACAGTTTTTTTTTAGCACAATAGAAACTATACGTTGTTATATAAGACCAATTTTATTGATAAAATTCTTTAGTCGTCGGACAGCTTATACTTTTAAAATTATTAGTCTTATCGATTATGTCTTATGTGTTGTTTTATAAGAACAATTTTACCAATAACAATTTTACAAATAATTCATACAATAATTCTTAAGTTTTCGAAAACCCATATCTTCCAAACTAAAAGTTAGGTTGTTGCCAACAATGTAGACTATAAATTCTGTAAAAATTTGACAGCTTATTCTAACACTGTGGACGGTATATTTTGTTATATAAGATCAAATTTACTGATAAAACTTTTAAGTTTAGGAAAACTTTATCTTCGAAACTAATACTCTGATCCACAAAAAACGTATGCCTAGAAAGGCTGTGTGCTATAAGGCCTTAAATGCATTAAAAAAAATTCAAAGTGCATTCAAATTTCAAAATGCATTTAAAATGTATCTTAACATTGCAAACGACTACTTCATTGGTATTTTAATTTAGTAACAAGTGGTTTCGGAAGCAAATTACAACAAAATCAAATAAAAGGTGTATATTTAGAAAAACAGATATAAAAGTCGCATACGCAAGTCTCCGCAGCTAATTTTTAGAACAATATTGCTCTATAATATCTATATGAAGATTCCACAATTTTTTAAGTACTCTCGGGTATATCTTTTTTTCATCTCTATAAAGATTTAGAAAAGTTAAAAAGTTTTTTTTTCTGTATTTACGCTTGTAAACATTAACTGAAATAATAAATATATAAAATAAAGCGGTTAAAAAGAGCTGATATAACACTTTATCAAAAAGAAGTTATTTTGTCCGAAAACGTCCATCATTAGCGATACAATACGCTAAGAAATTTGATATAAAAATCAATTAAGAATTGAAACCCAATTTCTTCTCAATGTTTAAAAGGCCACATTTTCCGAACCACGTAACATCGTGATAAAAAACTTGATTTTTAAATAAACTGATTTGTCCGCTTTCAAATTCGATATTATTATTATTTTTATTTTCCCCCCGCTAGATTGGCCTTTTTTCCCTCTGCGCGTCGCCTGTACAAATTTAATTTTAAACATAATCCGTAACACATATTCCGTAATCGATTTTTTTATTTATCTATTTTCAGTGAAATCCGGTAGATATGATTCGGCATGTGCGTATTATAAATGGCAATTAAAGTTGATATTCGGTGAAATGCTCGAGAATTTAGTGTGATTATTTCGAGATATATGTATGCATGTACATAAGGCTGGATTGATTTTTTTGACAAACAATTGTAGGGTAGGGCGGGAGTATAAGTCCACGAAGACTTCTAAGCAACTTGCCGTAGAAACCATGGGTCTAAGATTGATTTCGAGCTTGCGGAAATTCCAAAATATATTTTATGACGCCTTTATTATAGGCCAATTACAAAAAATGGTTGAAGCAGTTGGCGTATACCTAATATTTTATTAATACATCTAAAAATGGTACTCATACGCTTTAGTAAATGCGTCGTTATTTGGGAAGTACTGGCGCTTATTCTTTGATTCTTTGGTCCAATATTAGTTGCAAAAGACTGAACTGATTGTTCTATTCGGAGGGGATCTAGCCAAATCACTGGTTGGTTGTATACAAGCTTACAACATATTTTAAAATTTCCGCAAGCACGAAATCCATTTTGCTGAATAAAAAGTGTTCCTTATTCACAGAAAAAAAAGATTTGTAAATGCAATTAATTTATTTGTAAATACAATTATAACTTTTTTTAAAATGGCACCTACAACGATTTTTGTAAATACAAACATTAAAAAATAAAATCAACTCGATTATTTCCAAATAAAATTATTGTGTTATATCCAATTGAGGTGCTAACAAAAAAAAATATTTTTAATAAACTGGGTTCTCAAAAAACGTTATGTTTTACAAAAAATATTTTCAATTAAATATATCAACAAATAATTTGTTGACTCCCGTGGTGTACTGGCTAGTGTACCAGGATATTACCCGGAAGGATACGGGTTCGAATCCTGACAAGTGCGTTTCTGCGAAATAGCAAAAAAAGAATGCTTTTTTTAATTTTTTTGTTAGATTTTAAAATTATATCAGTTGAAATTATTGTTATATTAACAATGTGATTTGTTAAATTTTTGAACCACATTTTTTTATTATCATACATAATTGTTATATCTGCGAAAGCACCAACTGTCTTTAGCTGCAATCGAACACTAACTGTATTAATAAAAAGGAATCAGTAAATAAAATTTTAACTTACAAAATTCATTTATTGTGTGTTAAACCCAACAATATGTTAGCATATATGATGTGCTTGATGATCTCTGGTAAATTTCTCTCACTGCATAAGATTTGGTACAGCCGAAAACATTACTTTTGCTGGTTGGTTTTCCCTTATTCACAATTTTTCCTGTAAGTTTTCTTTACAGAAATTGTATATACGCAAGAAACAACCATAATGGAATCTAAATGACTTCGAGTTTGGTATTGTACTGATGTTGTTATTATTAGGCTATTTTTGTTTTGTGTCTGTTTTTTTTCTTGAACATTATTTTATAAAGAAAATTAACATTTTATTCAATTAATCCCAATTAGTAGCTGCTATTGAGGAAAGCAATGAGAATGAACTAAAACTGGACGAATATTTCAAAAAAGGCGGAAGTAATGAATGCGCTTAACAGAATAAATTTGGGAATATTTTTAAAACATTTTCTGGAGGAAATTATTCAAAAGTAGAGATAAAAAACTGAAACCAAGTTCATTGTTTGTTTGTTAAGTTTAGTTTAATTAAGCTGCTGAATTAAAAGCAATATAATGAAATTTTTTAGTGAACTCACTCACTCCTTAGGCATAAAAAAACATGCACTTGCACGCCATATATTGGAACAACTCACAAAGAGTTTGCTCTACTCAGCAAAATTAAAAATTCAAAGTTCGATGACAAAATTATCAATAATTCGTGCAAACATTGTTTCTAAATTTGTACATTAGTTTCAGAGATATCGCAGAAGTTCTATCAAAACATAAAAATTTTATGAAAAATGAAAAAATTTAAAAATACAACAAACTTATTTTTTGTATATACCAAAGGAAAATGAGCCATTTTTGATTGAAATGGGTACACTACTTCTGATTATATTCATAATATAGTGAGATAAGTGAATTTTATTTTCCATACAACGGCAGCACACGAAGGCAGAAGTTCAAAAGTTGCTGTTATATGTTTTATCGCTAAGTTTTGAATAAAATCGGAAGTATTGCATCAAAATTTACTTTGGAATATATTTAGCTACATGCTACAAAATGGTCTCATTGTTGTATTTAAAACTAAAAATTTTTACTAAAGTTTTTAATAAAGATTTATTTGTGCTTTACCAAATCGTCAGCCATACTTTTAAAAGGGGAAGAAGGGTACCCCATACAAAAAATTTTAGTTCTGAAATATTTGGAGAGCTGTAATAGTTAAAGTTCTCAAATTTGTTACCAACTTTTGTACCCCCATACAAAAAAATTTTTAGTTAGATTCCTCAAAGTTGGTGTATATGTTACTTTCGATATAATTCAAATAGTCAAACCAAAAATAGGCGGGGTAGGAGTGGGGAGAATGGTACTCCACATACAAAAAATTTTAGTTATCTTATATCTAAAGAGGTGCAATAGTTATTGTCCTCAAATTTGGTGTAAGATACTTTCAAAATATTAAGATTGGTCCAGAAGAAAACTGGTGGGATAGGAGCGGGGAGAAGGGTACCCTCCAAACAAAAATTTTTTTAGTTATCCCATATCTAGCGAGTTCGAATAGTGAAGACTAATTTAGAGTATGTTACTTTGAAGAGAGTGTGCGTAGTTAAGCAGATAATTGACGGGATAGGAGGAAGAATACATTTTTTTAGGTTTGAAATATTCAGGAGCAGTGTTTTATGAAAAAAAATAATGTGAGTCCGATCACAGCGGAGATGTGTAAACATCTAGTAATGAAACATTTCACCTTCTACCGAAACATTCTTCTCATCATTCACCTGTTTCAACTTCGGCGAACCGGGATTCATTAGCTTCTTTTTCACCCTCATACCTTCCTCCACAGCCGACAAATCGCTCAAACTGATAAGCCTCGCATTAGACACCTCTGACTCACTCCCACCAGGCATATCGCCCTTCCGCTTCCCCGCAGACATAAATAATAGTATTATTTATCCACCAGCAAAAACTAATATACCCGTACAAAATAATTTGAATAACCGCAGTTAAACAGCAAAATAACCAACAGTCAAAGACAAACGCAGTCAATAAACCGTCAGCCAAATATCGCACCAAGTGCAATAACAAATTCGGTAAAACCGAAAACCTGGACACAAAACCCCCTAAATCCCAGAAGTTCCCGGAAAAAATAAAAAAACGGCAACGCCGAAATACTCACTCAATTCAAAAATACGGCAGCACAGCACCAACCAACAAACGTACGACCTTACTGCCGGAGTTTGACCTTGAGATTCCCTTTGCCAGCGGAGTCTCAAAAAATTAAACACACTATAAATACACACACGCACTGTGTATATAAAATGAATGTCTATATCGACACGAAAATTCAAAATCGATTCCAAAATACAATCGCAAAATATCACAGGAATCCGCAACCCGATTTGAAAAATTTTTATCACCTCTAAAAGAGGACAGTCCAAGCTGCCGATAGCCACAAAAATTACGAATGAAACTTGAAAATCAGTTCCGAAAAATCTTACCTATAGATTTTACTAATAGATATTACAAAGAGGGACATGTGGTAGACTTACATCAGCCCCGTGGTATGTTAGAAATATGGGAATTTATAGAGATCTAGATGTCCCGATGGTTAAGACTGTGGTTTCAAAATATGGCACAAGATACATAAAAAACTTGAGTTACACCAAAATCCCCTAGCCCGCAACATCATTAACTTTAGAGGCCATACTTGGCTGAGAAGTATGGATACTCTTGCTCTCAGCCGAATACGAGATATGTAAGACAACCTTAGAACCAACCGCAGAAACCAATATTTTTTGTCTGGCATTGGCTGGACTCAAAAATTATAATTGTAGAGTTAAGATTTGATTACTTATTGTTATTTCATTTTTATTGAAGATACAATAAATAAAAATAACAGAAGAAAAAAAAGTATGTGCATTATTTAGCGTTCAGATACGACCCAGGAGTTGATTACGCGACAGACCGATCAGTTTATTTCGAAACTAAGACCACTGTTTGCCAGTATTGCAATGCTTTGAAATTTCGGTGCGAACCACCGGGATTATGTTGTGCAAGGGGAAAAGTCAAACTACCTGAATTAACACCGCCACCAAAGCCATTAGCATAATTTCTTTCTTGGCGAGAATCTCTCCCAAAGCCCTTCCAGCAAAACATACAAATGTATAATAGCTAATTTCAGTTGGCGTCTTTCGCGGCTAATATAATACAAGAACGAGGTTTTAAGCCAACTTTTAAGCTACATTAATTTTCAAATGCAAAATAACACACAAAAAACACATACAATAAACACGTCACAGAAACAAAACTTTTCACTATAAAATTTGTAAATTCAAGGAGTATTACATTTGTAGATCCACGGATAAATTCATCATCACGCTGGAGCATTGTTGCCACCAATGCATTCTGACCACAAATTCCTTCGAATTTATTTCCTTGGAAATTCTGATCATAAAGTTAATCAGCGATGTGCCATCAGTCATGCGATAAAACGAGAGATTATTGCGCAACTGCATAACCTTTTAAATAAACAAAACGAATTGGTAAAACTGTTCAAAACTGCATTTGATATAATGCCTTCGGAAGATCACAAAATTGTAATCACAGCCGACAAAAGAGCAGCCGGCAAAAGTGAGGGACGCTTCAATGCACAGACGTGGAATGAATTTAGGGTGTCGCGATATTGTAATTAGGCGACGTGATGGGAGTCATGTTCAGCGTATATTTTATATACATCGTTCGTACGATTCATTACAGTATCCGTTGATATTTTCCCGAGGAGAGTAAGGATATTGTTTTTGATTAAGATGTTTAATCCATTAACTGGTACAAAGCAACGCGAAATCTTTTCTTAACAAAAATTCCCTATTCATTTACAGGTTAAGAAACAAACAAAACAATTAGTTCTCTGAACAATTATGCATAAAGGTTAATGATTCGTTTTAACGCGGCCAATCATATATTAAAATGTAGAAGATAATTTCATCAATTCACAAAATCGAAACTGATCGATGAGCATATATACGCCTAAAGCAGCAAGAATTACGATCGGAAGAATATATTCATATCCGTGACGCCACAAATAGAGATGGAAATGCAGATAATATTGGTATAGTTACATCGACTTATGGCATATGTACGCCAATATGGTCGACCAGGGGCCCATTTCTCAAAACTACGAGTTACAAATACAGTATTTATCGGTTATATGCATTTCCAAATTTGCACGATTTTTGGTGCATATAAGCGGGAAATGCTTATATAAAAAAATATTTAGGTGTATTTTATATAACAAACGCATAAAAACAAGTGCATAAAAGCGGTAAATGCTTATAACCGGCGTGCATATAAGCGATAAATACTGTATATAAGTAAAATACCCACAAAACAATAAATTTTGTTTTTGTTTTGTAGGTATGTATTTTGTGTGTAGATTTGAAACTTGTCGTTTTGAGAAATGCCCCCCAGACTTATTTATCACGTTCACATGCAACCCAAAATGGTGTGAAATCACGCAGCTGATACTACCAGATCAATTAAGCAGTGATCGCCATGACATTACAGCACGAGTATCTAAGCAAAAACTTAAGGCGCTGATCGACTTTATTGTAAAGTTTAAAGTTTTTGGAGTCGTGCGATGTAGGATGTATTTTGTTGAGTAGCAGAAAACAGGGCTTCCTCATGGATACATACTACTGTGAATGGTTGCAAAAATAGGACCAGATGAAATTGACGCCATTATTTGTGCTGAAATTGCTGATCCTACAACAGAGTTGTGTGAAATAGTAACGGCTACTATGATTCATGGCACGTGTGGCGTTCGCAATCAGGAATCACCGCGTATGATTGACAACAAGTGTTCCAAACGATATCCTCTGGCTCTGTCAGCTGATACAGTCACGAAAAACGATGGATATCCTCTGTATTGTCGACGCTCACGTCCAAACGATGCAGAACTATAAACTTAAAAGTTAAAAATAAAAACGATGTAGTCGACCTTTTTCTAAAACATTTAAAGCACATTATAATGTTGAGTACCGTAACTGCGTTAAATCGATCAAATAGGTTTGCAAGTATGTTACGAAAGAAAGCGATATGGCTGCTTTTGATATTGCAGTTACAAGTGACGAGATTTTTTAATATAAGATTGGAGGATATAATAGCAGCAATGAAGCACCCTGGAGAATCTTTTCATTCTCAATACATGAACATCACTGTGATCCATTTATCTGTCCACCCAGAGGATGGGCAATAAGTTTATTTCACGGAAGCAAACGCAATGCAGTGGGCAGAGCGGCCACTAGCAACAACTCTGGCAAGTTTCTTTACAGCATGCACAATTGATCTGTTTACTCAGAAATGCCGAGATATTTTTCATGGAACGCTTTAACAAAAAAAAAATTAGCATTCTGTTCCTGGATACATAAATGTTTACTCAGTCCATCCGTGCAATGAGGAATGTTTTTACCTGCGTTTACTATTAGTTAATGTTCGCGGACCGACGTCTTTTCAATTTCTAAGTCCCGTCAATGGTGTATTGTGTACAACATATAGAGAAAAGTGTGAGCTTTTACGTTTGCTCGTAGATGACAATCACTGGGATCTCACTGGCTGATGCTGTTATTTCATTTACACCACAACAATTTCGAACACTTTTTGCCATCACCATACCAACATGTTTTCCATTTAATCCACTTAATTTGTGGCACAAATATAAAGACAATATGGCTGACGATATTTCAACTGATTGCTGATGATTTCAACGCTAACATCTTAATGAGGCTTTGATTTCTATCGAAGATTTATGCTTTAGAATGTCTGAAAAAATGTCGCACGAATTAGGAATGCCACTTCCGAATCGTCATACACACGATGCGTTTACCGAAGAATTTGAACGTGAACGGCAATATAATCGGGATACACTAAGAACAAATGTTAAATTTTTGAATCACCAGCAGAAAAACGCGTACGATACTTTGATGACAGCTGTCAACGCAGGCTATGGAGGAATCTTTTTTCTCGATGCTCCTGGCGAAGCTGGTTCACAAATGACAGAGTTAAGCATGGAGGAGCAAACTTCCCCATCGATTTTGAAAAAAATATTACATATAAAACTGCAGGCAAACCTTTTCAAACAAAAAAAAAATTTTTTTGAAAATCAATTCACATATGACAGCGTTAATCATGGGGGAGCGAATTTCGCCACCGATTCTCGAAAACAAATTATGGGACTTCAAGCAAACCATTAAAAAAAAAGAGTTTTGAAAATCGGTCCACCAATTACAGAGTTAAACACGAGGGGCGAGCAAATTTTCCCACCCATTTAAAAAAAAATCAAAATAATAAAAAATTATGGGACTAAGCTTTAGGCAAAAGGGGTTGCCTAAAAAAGAGTTTTTAAAATTTACTGAAAAATTGTAGATTTTTGGAAAAAATTATGCGACTAAGCAAACCCTTTCATACCAAAAACGAATTTTTAAAAATATGCGGACAGAGCTAAGGAGTGTTGGGGGCATAGTCCCCACCGATTTTGCAAAAAAATTATGGAGTCAAACTGCAAGAAAACGCTTTCAAATCAAAAAGGAATTTAAAAAATCGGTTGACAAATGACAAAGTTATGGATGGGGAGCCGAATTCCCCTGCAAAGAAAAATTATGGGACCTAACTACAAGCAAACCCTTTAAAACCAATAAAGAATTTTGAAAATCTGCTGACAAATGACAGAGTTATTCGTAGGAGACGCTTTGAACCATTTTATCTCCTCCCGGGATACAAATACAGCTTATATTAGTTTTGTGACAAATATATATCTGTGTACCAAATTTCATTTGAATCGGTTAAGCGGTTTAGGCGTGATGCCGTGACATATGACAAATGACAGAGTTATGCGTAGGGGGAGGTTTTGACCTCCATAATCCGGGAAACAAATACTGCCTATAATAATTGACTGCCAAATATCGATCTGTGTAAAAAATATCATTTAAATCGGTTGAGCCTTTTAGGCGTGATGCCGTAACAAAAATATGCGAACAAGCAAACAAACAAACAAACTCCTCATTTTTATATAATATATGAATTAATATTCTACTGAATAATTAAAATATAAATTTTGGGAAATAGTGAAATTATATATCTAAAGAATATAAATTTTAGCAATTCCCAAAAAATCACTAATTCAAAATAAGTTTTAATCAACAAAGATATTTAATAAAAAATAAAATCCTTTCGGGTCTCGGATACTTATTTTTAATTCAATATTAAATCAATATATTTAATATTTAATAAATAATAAACGCAATAATAATATAAAATATATATTTAGCTAGGAATTCTCAATTGTAGTTTGCAGCAAAGATTTTTGTAGTTTTAATTTTAAATTATTAACATTTAAATAGTTTTTCAAATGGTATAATAGTTTCTTAAGCCCTGATTTTTTTCTCTTCAGTTTTATATTTATTATTTGAATTTTTATATATTGTCCTACATTCGTTGTTAATAATTCAAAGCACGGCTCCAAACTTTTTTTTAAAATTAAATAAATTGTTGTTTAATTTTATATAAACCATAACTTGCATCTCTTCCTTATTATGCCTTGCAAAACATCCTTTTTCAAATAATACGCTTCAAGATATAAACAATTGATTATAAATTCACAAAAAATATGAGTGGCTATTATTTTGCATTTCTTTTCCTTTTTTTGACTTCTTTATATAACATTATCACGCTTAAATTTCATGAAGCTCTTACGTATTTTATTGCCCTCTTGAAAGAATGAAAAGACTTCACAAAAAAAAAACATCAGAATTTATACTTGCGAAATATAGTAAAACGTTGCACAGCGGGATAGAATAAATGATTATTGGAATAAATCAGTTATTTCTCCATATCAGATGTTATTTGAATCCTAAGCTTAGGGAAATAATTCGTTAGAACATAAAGGAGCACTGCGATGATAATCCACTCAATTCGATTTGAAAAGCTCTTGTGAAGACTTACACAAATTATGAACATGTGAGCATGGTTAAAAAATATGTGTACATACTTAATTGAAAATTAAAGTTTCTCGACTTTTTTATACCTTTGTGTATTTTTTTGAAATGTAGGACCAAACTTTCCACCAATATGCATGCATTTTTTTCCTAAGCTGTATGTAATATTTATAAGCTCAAAAATTCGAAAATATACAATTTCAAATATTGCAAATATACGGGTGTGTTCTGTATTCCATGCGGAATTAAAATGTGCGGAATTAGCAAAGCATTGTTGTTGCAAATTATTATTTATAACAACAATGCTTTGGTAATTCCGTACATTTTAATTCCGCATGGAATACATAACATACCCGATATTTAGCCTATTATGCTTCACGTATGCGGAATAACAAGCGGACAATCCTTTTAGAAAAAAATTATTGATTTATTTTAAAAATGCTTGACTTTGCTCCAGTGTGATGTCTATATGCATTGTAATATAGCTTTGTTTTTGGCAAGCACAGCATGCTGCGTGAGTTTGAATAACAAGCGGACAATCCTTTTAGAACTAAATTATTGATTTATT
Source organism: Panzeria rudis (assembly GCA_956483635.1). Classification (NCBI taxonomy): domain Eukaryota; kingdom Metazoa; phylum Arthropoda; class Insecta; order Diptera; family Tachinidae; genus Panzeria; species Panzeria rudis. The sequence continues at coordinate 81,778,462 of OY101448.1, forward strand.
TTAAAAATGCTTGATTTTGCCCCAGTGTGATGTCTATATGCATTGTAATTTAGCTTTGTTTTTGGCAAGCACAGCATGCTGCGTGAGTTTGAATGCAACACTAAAATAATTTACATTAAATGGCTTATGAATCATTACCAGCATATAGAAAATGAGGAATAGTTAGTTAGAGCGTTGAATTATAGTTGTTTTGCAGTTAGTATGTGTAAGATACACTCGAAAGCACTACTTAAAATTTAGGATCATATATTGGGTAGTATGAATAAAAACAGATTTTTGCTTTTTACTTAAAAATTTGTTTTAAAATACAAAATTCTGGAAATTATTGAACATAAAATTAAGAATTTTGCGTTAACAAAAATGTTTAAGTAAAAAGCAAATACTTTTTTTATTCATACGGTAGTATGATCTTCTAAATGTCTAAATTTAAGGCGAAAAATTCCTGTTGTATAAAATGCATCGATTTTGTAGTTATTGTAACAAAAAAACATAATCGGGCATGTTCTGTATTTCATGTGGAATTAAAATGTGCGGAATTATCAAAGTATTGTTGTTGTAAATTAATATTTATAACAACAATGCTTTGATAATTCCACACATTTTAATTCCACATGAAAAACAGAACATACCCCAATTTGTGTAATTTTTCGCAAAAACACAAATCTGCTGCTAAAAACTTTTATTTTTCAACAAAGTATGTCTAAATAACATTAAAATCTTAAATATTAGGCATATCTGTCTAAAAACAACAGGAAAATGTTTAAACAATGGAAGGAGACCATATTTTCCTCCCTTCTGTCATCAAAATTAAATTTGTGGTGTTTACAGCATTTTATATATAAACTTAGATTTTAATTTAACAATATTTAAATTATAAACAAAATTTTATGACTTTTTTTTTTGTTTTAGTGAATGTAATTAATTAAACAAATGTACTTTATACATTTTTATTAAAGAAAATAGTTTTCAAATGAAACATATTGAGACAAAGTGGAAAAAATTGCACATAAAGTATAATACGCCTATGGCTGATAGGTAGATACGATAGACTATCAGCCACGGTTTTTTTTTAATTAAGCATATTTTATTCCAAAATCCACAAAAAGAATGGGAGTCTAATTTTAGGTCGACAATAATCTGTAAAGTGTTGCCGACTATTATCGACCTAATTTTCAACAAAATTGTTTTAGAGTGTACAAAAAAGAGTTTTTTTCACATGTTTTATTAAATAACCCATTTATTAAATAAAACATGTGAATGCATTTTTATTTGTAATAATGTTAAAATAAGTTTTTTGAGAGCACACTTGAGTGTGGAAACTATTAACTGACACTAGCAACCACTAAAAACTTTATCACCTTAAGTTTAGGGGGGCAGAACTTCATTCTGTTTGAAAGAATAATTTGTATTATTATCTCGCTAATTGTCTTTTAATAATATCTATATTTTAGTGAGTGATAACGGTGCTTGACTGTCAGTCCAGAGGATGTGGTTACGAATTCCGCAATAGACCCTGGGTGTTTTCCACAGACAAGCTAATTGCTTCGCGGCACAGTGGTTGCTCCCATACAACAAAAAAAAAATGTTAAAGTATTGATCTTGTAGGGGAATAAGCAGTTGCTAAAGCCCAGATCCCACTGTCAGCGCAATGCACCGATTTTCGTCGGCTCAATGCAATAGAGCGACAGATAATAAAGTCAATTAGCTTTGTTTCTAAACTAATTGAGAAATAAGGGCGTAATTTCACTACACTGCAGTAGGGATGGGCAAAAAATATCGATATATCGATATTTTCTTAAAAATACATCGATATATATCGTCAATATTTTTAATTTCGATACATCGATATTTTTTTCCAAATATATCGACAATATCAAATTCGACATTTTTTAGCTTTGCTTTTATTTTTTGTGGAATTTTTAAAAACATTTCGACCCAGTCTTCATCAAATATAATATTACTACCAAAATCTTTTGTTTTATTTATAATATTTTGTCTATTCGAAAAATTACCATTCTTTGAGTGTACTTTTGTTACTTACTTATATATAAGGAAGGTACTTTTTTTGTAAGAGCTGCGGGGTAAAGATTAAAGGGTGTTCTAAAGCGAGCAACGAAATATGTTGATATACTAATGTAATATACAGACACTTTTATATAGAATCTAGAAATTTTCAAAGTTAGTGTTAATTGGTGTAGTCTGTAGAATATTTAACACAACAACAATTAAAGGGTGTTCTGAAAGTTAATGTAATTTTGACTATGTAGTTTGAACAGTTTGCTGTATCTTGGAAACCGTAAGAGGCAAACTCTTGAAATTTTAAAAAACTAAAAAATTCCAGAATTAAAAAAGTCAAAACGAAAAATCGCCAAAATGAAAAAATCGCTAAAACGCAAAAATTCGCCAAAACTAAAAAGATCGCCCAAAAAACTAACCAATTTTATGGTTGTTTTTAAATAGTTAATTAATTTGTCTATATCTACACAACATTGGGGTAGCGAAGCACGCCGGGTATAGCAAGTACTTAATATAGAAGTTGGCAAATTGTTGATTATTTTTGGTAGTTTCACTTCAAGCTTGGATTTCCCGTAGCTATTTTTGAACTTTTCTTGCTTGTACCGTCCTTCAGAAAGAATTCTGGTATTGTCGTTATGACCAATTTTGACTAGATATATGTCATCATGGAAGTTGTTGATTAGCGTGATTCTATATATGCTTTCCACATTTAGTATTCCAAGTTGGGATGCTATATTTTTGATGTCTAAATTGTTGTTCATTCTTATAAGATGACGAGTGCTGTTATTGTAATTTGGTTGCACTGTATAGCTCGATTCTTCGTTGGAGTTGTTATTCTGGTTGCTGCAGGGATTGATTAAGTTGATGTTACTGACGCTTGTTGTTATTATTCTTGAATTTCTGTTGTTCTTAGTTTAGAGTTGTGGGTCATTACGTTGTTTACCCCTGTATTATAATTTTTAGATATGTAGAAGTTTTTCCATAATATTTTTCGGACTTTATTTTGTGTGTCCTGTAGCACTCTACAAAATGTAGAACTTCCCCATGCGGCGATTCCATGCCTCAAATATGTTTCGCAAAGTGAAAAGTATGTCTGCCTTAATACACTATAAGTTGCGGACTTGTTAGGTGATAGAGCATAATTGATGACTTCCGAAGTTTCTTTTTGGATTTCTTCGATATGAAAGCGCTATGTAAAGTTGTGATCAACGTGTACACCTATGTATTTGTATGTGTTATTTCTCTTGTTGTATCACATATGCAAGAATTCGCGCTGGTTTCATTGTGTATGCACTCAATGTTGCGGAATTTAATTTTAATTGCCTCGAATCGTATGCATAGGGCCTTGCTTGGAGCCCTGGGGGACACCGTGTGGTATTTATACTGCTGTGCTCATATTGTTATTTATTTTAACTTTAAACTTTCTGCATTCCAGATAACTTCTAAAAAGATGTAAACATGTTCCACGTACTCCAATTCTCTCTAGCGTTTCTAACAGTTTATTGTGAGATAGAGAGTCAAAAGCTTTGCTGAAGTTAACGAACAACACTAGGCAGAGTATATTTTCTGTTAGGCTGTTGATATGATTTGCAAAGCTTCCGAGCAGCTGCTTAAAGGCAGAATTAGTTTGTACGTGCTGTTCTGTTCTGAATCAGCTGTTTCGTTTCTGTTCAATTGAAAATCTGTATGAGTGGTTTGTTGTTCCTTTTTCGTTCTGTTCTGTTGCGGACAAAACTGTAGAAAATAGAATTCAACGTTAAGTGACAGCCAACAGTGCGTATGTATTAGTTTTTGTGGTGTTTTTTTGGTGTTTGTGGTTTGTGGTTTTGTGGCTTTGTGTTTATTTCACATTTTTTCACAAAACTTTATATTCACAATTTCAATTTATTTGTTTTGATTACCTTTTGCTTTTAAAAACAGCTGATTCCATTCACAGAACAAGTAATTACAAAATATTTTCTACAGAACGTCACAGCACAGAACAGCAACAGAAAGTCAAGACTAATGAAGCCTTAATACTTTTATTTTTTTGGAACCCATACTGGTTACTGTTAATTATTTTAAACTTTTCTATAAAATCTGTAAGTCGTCTGACAATTCATTCTTCCATAACCTTTTCTATTACTGGGAGAATAGATATAGGCCTGTAATTGTTGTAGTAATTTTTAGACCAGATTTATATACGGGACGCTCTATTGAAGTTTAGAACTGTTCAGGAACATAACCGCTGTTTAATATTATGTTGATTATTCTTGTTATTATTGGTGTTAATGCGTTTGCGTTTGCCGTCTACACCCGGACTTTTATTAGCATTTAGGGACTTTAATATATTATTTATTTCAAGTTCACTTGTATTTTCGAGAAGCATATAATTCGTTATCGTTGCTTTTGTGTATGTTAGTGTTATTTTATTACATGTATGTAATATCTTTTGCACATTTTCCTTTAAGTTCGACGTGAAATTCAGAATATCCTGTTGATTAGTATTTCTTCATTGTAATTTCATCAAGATTTGTTACTTTTTTGCCATTAATTTCGTTAATAAGCTGACAAGTTATTCTCGTATTATTTCTATTTTCAATACATTTTTTTCTATAGTAATGACTTTTAGTATAGTTTATTTTTTTTATTTAGCATATCTCTGAATTTTTTAGACTCTTGTTCATACATTTTATTAGCTTTGCTATTAAGCCATCTTTTGTAAAGTTTATCACGTTTTTTCAACACGTTATTAGCTCACTGTTTATCCACTGATTTGATTTTCTTGATTTATTTCCATTTCCTTTACTCACAGACTTGTCGTATAAATCACATATTTTTTTGTTAAATATATTACACAAATTTGTGATATTTATCAAATTATCCACCTTTTTGTTATTGATGCAAAAAACGTGAGGATTGTACAACAAAGAATGCAGTAGTGGTCTGATATTGTTGTTGTTATAATTGCTGCGTAGCCTATTGATTTGTTTTTGTTGTCTTTAACAAAACAATGATCAATGCATGTATGTGTATCTGCATGTGCATCTTCACGTGTACTGTCATTTATGACGCTCACCAAAACATTTGACATCATGGTATCCAAATATTTTTCTGTTGTTAAATTGTTTTTTAAGATATCGATATTTATATCTCCGATCATCACAATCTCTTTTTTACTATTTATTTTACTTATAACTTCGTCAAGCTCATTTAGGAAAACATTAAGGTTAGTGGATGGGGGACGGTAAATAGAAAGGAGTGAAAGGATTCTTTTGTTTATTTCAACATTAATCTGAAGAAGTTCAAATAAGTTCACAGATATGTTATTTCTGTTAAATGTTATGTCTTCTCTTAAGTATACAGCAATACCACCACCCCCCCGCCCTCTGCACAATCACTATTCAAGAAAACCGAACTAAAGCCTGTTTTTTATAAAAGTCTATCTCACTATCATTAATGTTGGTTTCAACTAGAACGATAATTTTTAGTTTGCTTATAATGTTTTCCGTTGTGACAAGAAAGGAATTAAAATTTTTGCGGATGGAGCGTATATTCATGTGCAATATTGAAAAGGTATAACTTAAATATTCAGTGTTTATTTTATTAAAGTTATTCAGTTTTTCTTGTTTGAAATTCATAGTTTCGAGTCCCTAAAAAACACGAACAGTTCTTTGTTTTTATTATTTATTTGTTTATTTTCTGTCTTTTTGATTTTCTCGTATTGTTTTAGGAATTTTATTTTTGTAATTGAAATAAAATAAGTGTATATTTAAAAAACATATATAAGCGTTATTATAAAGCAATCAATTCAATATCAGCAGGATTTTTTATTAAGATTGCTGGTGCGTTATCAATTTTGCGTGCAAAGATTGAGCCGTTTCGTGCCCATACGTATTTCCAATTTACTTCTTTTGCTTTTGTTTTGGCGAGCAAAAGAAGCTTTCTGTTGTGGGCAGTTAAACAATCATTAATATATATATATATATATATATATATATATATATATATATATATATATATATATATATATATATATATATATATATATATATATATATATATATATATATATATATATATATATATATATATATATATATATATATATATATATATATATATATATATATATATATATATATATATATATATATATATATAATTATTTATGATATCATTATTTATTAAGTTAGCATCAATTCTGTGCCGCTTAATATTTTTTATGAATTCTCTCTTCTTGTTGTGTGTAGTGAATTCGATTATGACTTTGTCTTTAATATTTTTTAAGCGGTATGCATCACTACCCAGCAAAACCTTCCGTGACAAGAAAGTAGTTTAATCATGTATTTGAATGACGACGAAGTGGTTCGACTGAGGTGAAACATGCAAGATTTTAATACAGGCGTGACATTAGAGATCATGTGTTTACATGAAAATTTAAATAAATTGATCTTCATTAAAATGAATTAATTCAACCCATGCAAGTTTCCTGATTCGATAACGTTTTTTCATGTAAATATAAAAAAATTAAAATAAAACAAATATTGCCGCAGCTGGGTACGAACCATGCTCTTCTGACTGTTAAGACATGCTCTCTACCACTGAGCTAATGTCTTCTTATTTTTTGCTGGATCTAAGACTTGTTTTATGAAAATATGCCAATTTAATGATTTAATTCCGTTTTTGCATGCCTTTTTCAGTGGATATTTTATGCAATATATTACCTAGTGAAATCGCATGCGTTTTTAATGAGTTCAAAAACTTTACCTTTATTTACGATTTACGATGGCATTCAGAATGCATTCGAAGAAACAAGTGCTCAAGAAATCATGAGACACTATTTCATTTTGAACTCATTCATTTATATTTTGCTGGGTATTGTCATATTCATTTAATTGTACATTTATTGATGCAGCTATAGCTTTAACGACTTGATCGGCGTTGATTTCATTGTTGGTAATATTTTTTATTTAAAATTTTTTGCTGATAATTTGTTGTTGCATTTGGTTCATTTTACTGTCCATTTCTTTAAGTTCTTCTTTATTTTGCTTATTATCGGCTCGGATTTTACCCATTTTAATTGACATATTAGCGAGAGTTGTTGTTATCTGGGATAAAACTGTTTTCATCTCTTCTTGAAAAGAGATATCAGATTGGCCTAACATTGAGAGCCAATTGCTCTACTGAAGCTTTAAGCTATTTAATATTGTTTTTAACGTCGCCTATGTCAGATCGTACTTCGGTAACCTCAGATTTGACCTCTTTCATTTCATGTCTCAGCTCATTTAATGGAGTCGGATCTTTAAAGTGCTTTCGATTTTCCCCTTGCTCTTCATCATTTTCCCTCTGTTGCTTTTGTTGAGATCTCTCGTCACTCACAACGACCTCATACGCATTGTTGCTGGCCGATTTATTTCGAAGCCACAAGATGTTAAAGTGATATGAAAAAATGGTCGGCCATCAGCGGAAAATGTAAACACAAATTGCAATTAACTATCGTTGATGATAAGGTATGAAACGCATTGAGCCAAAGATCATCCGATAAATGTTATATTTGCAAAGCAAAACCTAAAGAAATAAATAACATAGAAACTTCAAATGATGGTAGCATCGCAAGACGATTTTTTAGTAATCCTGGACTAGCTGGTAAAACAACATGAGTTGACGAAGAGCTCATTATTAGATGTGCAACATATTACTACAAGCCATGTCATCCGGCTATAAAATAAATGCAGATACATATACAAAATTTGTGCTTAATACTGCTACAGTGATGATGTCTTGGTTCCAACTTCTTCCATGCTGCGTGAGTCTTTGGAACCAAAGTTAAAATATCGGTTTCCATGTGAAAATGGCCTACGGTATTTCAGATGGAAATTGAGACAGTTGCAACATGTGCCATCATTATTTTAAATAAAAGTCCTATGGGCTAACAGAAAGTTGAGTTTTCGGATAGCCCAGTAGCTCTAAAATCTCTCCTTTCATGGAAATTATCATCCGAGCTTGTGCTAGAGTGCTTTGACTAACTACAAAAGCTATAAATAGGTAACAAAAATTTGATTTACTGAACACCTGGTCATAGTGGACATTTTTGTTCCGTTATTTGGTCAACGGATAACTCAGTAATATAGGGAAATGAAATATCGATCGTTAAGAGATCAATATGATTAAATATTGTTTTATCTAATATATTTTGTAAGATCCTAGTTCAATGAACTAACTTTTAGTTTTGTAACGTCCTCTTTCCCAAATTTATATTTTACTATTCAGCAAAATATTAAAATACATTAAAATTAGCTTTTCTTTCTTAGTGCCTAATTTTCTATATCCCCAGTGACTTACACCTCACTCGCACGTCACATACTAAGGTGAACGCAGAATAAAAATAAGTAAATTTTGTAAAACACTACGACATTGCGTTGCATTGCTACATTTATCACTTGAATTCCCAATACTCACATAAAACTATGAATTAATATCAATATTTTTCATTAAATATCAATATTATTTATTATATCATGATTATTTTTTGCGGTTACAATTGCAAATTTCATTATTTACAGGTAATTTCTTTATTACATATTGCAATTTTTGCTTGCAATTTTTTTTGGCGTTTTTCTGAACTTTTTATTTTTAACGGCTTTGGAGATTTCTAATAAATTTTAGGGGTAGTTTCCGATTTTGCAACTTCTCGCAAATTTTTACAAAGTTCGCGATAAAAGCAACTTTTTGCATGTTTTCAGCTTCACAACAGTTTTGCCGATTTTTAAACAATATTAGACTTAGTTAGTGAGTTTTTGTGACTTTTCTCCATTTTCGATATTTTTGCCGAATTTTTTGCATTGCTTACAGTTTTAGCGATTTTTAATCAAATTTCGCAAAGTTTGCGATAAAACCGACTTTTGGCATGTTTTCAGCTTTACAACAGTTTTGCCGATTTCTAAACAATACTAGACTTTGTTATCATCCCGCTGTTAGCGAATTTTTTTCCATTGCTTACATTTCTGGCGATTTTTAATCAATATTATGGCTTGTTGAAAATTTTGCAACTTCTCGCGAATTTTCGAAAAGTTCGCGATAAAAGCGACTTTTGGCATGTTTACAGCTTCCTAACAGTTTTGCCGATTGTTTAACACTACTACACTTTGTTATAATCCTGTTGTTAGTATTTTGTTTTTTTTTTTTGGAATTTCGTAATTTTTGCGATTTTTACCGCATTTTTTGTATTTCTTACAGTTTTAGCGATGCTTAATCAATATTATGGCTTGTTTAAAATTTTGGAACTTCCCGGGAATTTGAGCAAAGTTCGCAATAAAAGAGAGTTTTTGCATGTTTGCAGCTTTCACAGTTTAGCCGATTTTTAAACAATTTTAAACTTTATTATCATCCCGCTCTTAGTAAGTTTTTGCGAATTTTCGCGATTTTTACCGCTTTTTTGCATTCCTTATTGCACGTATTGCACAATATATACATACATACAAATAAAAAATTTCATTAAACGGATTTTAAATAAAACACAATGTTGTGAATATAAAAGTGGGATAAACGTTTTCCTTATTGCGTTTATCACTATGGTAGGACTTATTTATTTATTTACATTTGGTATACTTCGATTGTGGCTTAATTTTTTCTTGGTTTCCCTTTCAGTTTATTCTTTAAAATAAAAATATTGATGTTATTTTTTATGAGTGCATATTTTCAATTCAATTTATTAATGGTTATTCGCCAAAATTATTTAATTTAATGTGTACATTATTTGAAGTGTATATATGTATTAAATTGTGCTTGATATTGTTCACAATATAATACTACAATTTCGAATATTGAAAGTAAATTTATACGTTGTATTTAATAGTTTATTCATTTATTTTCTTTCGATTATAAACTAAAATAAGAGAGTAATAATCAGGGAAACCGCAAATATGCAATTGAATTTTTTTCCTGTGCCATGTATTAAGTCACAAATAACATTATTGTACGTTTCAGAACATTTATTACTTTGTTTTTTAGTGCATATTTTTGCACATTTTAACCTTTACCGCATGTTTTTGCATATTCCAGACTTAGCCGCATACTTAGGACATTTTTTTAGTTTTTGTGGCATATATGGATATTTTTCTGTATATATTGGCTTTTCTTAATGTTAATATGTATATTTATACAAACAACAAAATCTATTTTGTAATCGAAATATATTTAAAATTTTTCAGTATTTGAGTTATGAATTTGTAGTCGAACTGTATGGTTCTTATCCAAAGTTATTTAATTAGTTTGGCTTAAGTTCGCTTTCAATTTAATCTTTGGATCAAATTATTTTTTATTTAAGAAAGTGTAATGTACAAACGAATTGATTTTAGATATTCTTTGGTCATGTTCAGAACGATTGTGTGTCGATCGCCGTACACAATTAAATAAGGAACACAACGTAGGTATATAGCTAGTATGTTATAAAAAGAAACATGGTGACAACCTAGCTACTTATTTTATTGGCGATTGTTGCTCTATTTAGAAAATTCGAGAACGAACGGGAGCCATTGATATCCACTAGCGGTCAGTCGGTTGGGGGGATTCTTGTTCTTCGGATTCTCTCTTGCCAATATAATTTGACTACATAAATATTATTATAGACTCCCTAAGTTTATAATATAATTATGGACCGGAAGTTGATCTTTCCTAATAATATATGATAGTAATTAACCCCTGATTAGATCAACAGAAACTGCAGAATTTACGTAATCAACCATTAAAAGCTTTAGAAGTCCATCCCTGATGTAATGGGATAGACACGCGCCTCTGTACCCTCCCTACCATTGACTTTAGTGGCGCTGAAGTTTTACCCTAAAGTCCCAAAAAGCGATCTATCCTTCTCTACTCACCTCACATCGTAAGAAACTTGTAAACTATTATCTTTCCATTATATAAGCCATTATCTTTTTATTCATAATAAAGTTAGGTATAGGGAATGCATTTACTTAAACGTTAACAAAACGCGGTCTTAAACAATTAGAAAGAATTTTGAATGGAAATTTGCCATTCTAACCATAAGATATTTTATCGCGATTACGAATTTTGATTATTTCGAACCGACAATTAAATCATGCTTAACATGAATTAAGACCAATTTACTAATAAAAATTTCGGTTGGTATATATACGTAAATAAATATTTCAATAAGTGTCTGAAACTATTGATTCACGTAGGCAACAGTGTAATAATATAAATCAATTAGCAATAACAACACAGAGAGAGATGTCTCCAAATCTAAAAGCAAGCTAACAGCAACATGTTAATGAACATGTTTACGAATATTAATTAAAAATCGATACAATTATTTACAAAAGAACAAATAAACATCCATTCTCTTACTTCTTATTGCTTATTGATAGATTAGCTCTTTTATAATAACTCAATTTTTTCACTCACCGCTCTATAACAGATGTATTCAGCAGCTTTTGATGAGGCCTCTTCAATCGCTGGATTTAACGGTGTTGTTGAATGTAACTATGTACGTTTGGATGTTTTTAATATATTATGGTGATTTCCATGCAAAATAGGTTCTTATATCTTAATGCTAAATTAAAGATTATATGAAAATTATAAATAAGAGAATATTAAGACTAAAAGTAAGTTTCATAATGCTTTAACACAAATTAATCTGTGATATTACCGGGCAAAATGTGTAATTTTTAATATGTATGTGAAACAGACAAATTAAAGGTTATTAAAATAGGATGAATCACTAGAGATTTATATTTCAATAATGGTTTTTTTTCTTCTTCTTCTACCACTTATATTTTCATTGTGATTTTTTTCCACCTTTTAGATTGCCGGCATTATGAGACTTACATCTAGGACTTTTAATAATAAAATCCACTGTAGTTACTGTGATGGCAACCTCTTGAACAAGTTTACAATATGGCTTTAGGTTTTGGATCTTGAAAACTGATGATAGTGGACATGGATGGTGTTGATTCCGATTGCCGATATGATGTTGGTTATTTCTGTTTTACTTTCCACTTAGGTCTCTATGTCATTAGATATTTTGAACTTCACTTTAAATAAATTTTTAGTGTTCTACTACTCCAGAGGGTTTTTAATGAAATGTTGCGTGTTCTAGTTGATGATATGTTTGTCTACACATTAATACTGTTTCTCATCTTAATTTCATTATTCTTCTTAGGTTTTCTTGTCTCAGATTTTTTTATATTTTATTTATCCGTCGATTGTGTAGTGATTTAATGAATTCTGGACAAAGCAAACAGAAATGTAAAAAAATAACGCAGTGGTGGCTCATTTAGTGAGCCCACCACTAAGACAATTGAAAGGTATTAAAGGGAATTAAATTCCTAAAAAAAATTCTTATGATAGTTTTAAGACAAAATATTTTTGATTTTTACCAACTGTACCTTATCTATGGAATAATTCTTAGAAGTTGTAGTGGCTCCAGAACTATGTGGATATAAGCTGGATAATTGAGACAATCTTTCTGAGATGAGTAATTTTTTGATAAAATAGTTCGCCTTTCTTTCACTAAGTGTTACACAAAATACGATATTTATACTTAGGAAATTTTTTTTAATTAACTTTCTTCACTAAGAATATAGCCAATTGAATGTAATTTTTCCAGAAACTTCAAGTGCGTGTGATTGGATCCACTGCTCGAACAAAAATACTTTTTCCGGAGGGAAATGGCTCTAACATGCCCTCGTGTTTTTGACAGTATTATTCAATCACAAGCTTGATTCAAGCAAATTTGCTTGTCAATCTTGCCTAATAAATGTTGACATCATTGGCCTTATGCGAACACGGCCTACAAACAAAATTGCGACAATGAAACACAGCTTTATGTTAAATGACGTACAAGTCAAGAAAAACACGTAAAAAGCGATTTGTGATTAAATACTTAAGATTGATTAGAAAGCATGTCTTCTTCTTAGATTTTCTAATCCTCAATGAAGAATACTATGAAATGCTAATTATACCAGTTTATGCTTTCCGAGACCTAAACCACATACCATTTCCGCCATCATCCAGTGCCATAAACCTTTGCCACTGTTACGTCTGCCTAACATTGGGGTGTTAAACTGAGAACACTGTTAACAGTTACAAGCTTTATGTTAAGAATGTTAAAATATCAAACAAAAATAAAATTACTTCCTTTTACGTATTCACCCAGGTGATCGTTGGTTCATTAATTGGTATTCATATTACCACAATACCTAGGTTTGCTAATATTTGTTAAATATATATCTAAATTAATAATTAAGAAAATAAACATAATATTATCATTAAATATATAAAAAAATAGTATAATTATAAAAAGAGAACATCCGATTGAGAGAAAGAGATGTTGAAACAAGAAAAAAAATTGTAATACAGAGTTTTTTAACACTCGAACACATCCATGAATACTAAAGGGTAATTATGAGCAAATCGCGTATTACAAACCGCATAATACTAGACTTTTACAACACTAGTATTAGGAGGAAGTGTATCTGTTACGTACGAAGATCTTTCGCGTGATAAGTCCCTAATATTTTTCCTTGCTCATCCTCTAAAATATAATAGTTGTTGCCGACTTTTTCTCTTATTTTTGATTTTAGGAATATGGGAGCAAGTTTCGAATTGAATTTTTTTTCAAGGCTGGACTGCGTAAAATTTCTGCGATATACGCATTGTCCTATATTATACGAAATTGGTCTAGCTCTTAAGTTATACTGACTCTGATTTTTCTCATAGGCTCTATTGATATGTTTTTTAATATCATTACGAATTAATTGAAGTTGGTCTTCTCTATTAAGTGTTATCGAAGGTTCAGTAAGCAAATTTAAATTCTTTAGAAGCGCATAGGAAGAGCCATGGGTCATCATTTCTTGACCGAAAACTGCATAATAGGGTGAGGTCTGTGTGGCTTGGTGTAAGGAATTTCTTAAAGCACAACTAATGAAGCTTAGCTTTGTATCCCAAAGAGTTTGATCCTTCTTCAAGTATGATCGCATGCCAGCAATAATGGATCTATTAACCCTTTCTGAGGCGTTCGATTGTGGGGAGTATATAGCTGTATAAGTGTGTTGAATACCAAGTTCTGTTAGAAATGCATTGAATTCATTGGCTTTGAACTGCGACCCATTGTCACTTACTAACGTCTCGGGAACTCCATACACGTGGAAAATTTGTTCTAATAGATATTTTTGAATGAGTTTGGATGTAAATTTTTTTAGCGGGCATAGCCAGTGAAATTTGGTCATGTGATCCAACACTATCAATAACCCAATATTACCTTGTTTACTCCTGGGATAAGGTCCTAATATATCGACATATAGTCTCTGAAAGGGTCTTGAAGTTACAATTTGTCTACCCATATCAGGCCGTAAGATTACATTTGGAGCTTTGCATTCTTTGCATATTTCGCAGGAACTTATGAAATCTCTTACGTCGCGAACCATGCCTGGCCAATAAAATTTACGACGAATTAAATATAAAGTCTTAGCCATGCCACCATGTGCTACGATTGGGGAATCATGAAACCTAGATATGACCGATTTTCTTAGGTTATGAGGTATCCAAAGTTTCCAAGCTTCATTTTCTTGATTAACATCTCCTGTGTAATGCGAAGTTCGGATATATACGTACTTATCTACCACTTTAATGTCGGGATACTTACTAGGACTTTCGTTTACTTTCCGCTTGAGCTCAATGTAGTCATTATCATTAAAATGTGGCGAATATAAGTCAATTTCTGGCTCTTGTAAATCTAAAGTAGCGATCTCTTCATAGGGAAATCTCGACAGAGCGTCGGGTACCACATTGTCTTTCCCTTTTCGGTGCTTAATGACAAATTTATATCCTTGCAGTTTCCATACCCACCTAGCTAGCCTTCCTGTCACATCCTGTTGCTTCATCAGCCATACCAACGAAGAATGATCGGTAATGACCTCAAATTCTTGAAGCTCAAGATAGCATCGGAATTTTTTTATTGCCTCTAGCGCCGCCAAGCATTCGCGTTCGGTGACACTATAATTTCGCTGGGCAGTATTCAGTTTTTTTGACATGAAAGCTATTGGCTTTTCATTACCATCATCATCAAACTGCACCAGCACAGCACCGATGCCAAAGTCGCTGGCGTCGCACTGTAAATAAAACTTTTTGGAGAAGTCAGGATTTGACAGTACAGGAGCAGAGGTGAGTAAACATTTTATTAACTCAAAGGAATTTTGTGCTTCAGAAGTCCAATAAAATTTCTTTTTGGTCGATAGCACTTCCGTAATGGGAAATACAATTGATGAAAAGTTTGATACAAATCTTCGATACCAACCAGCTAAGCCTAGAAATCCACGAACCTGCTTTATATTTCGCGGAACCGGCCAATTTTGAATGGATTGTACCTTGTCCGGATCTGTTTTTATTCCACCATTACCTATTATATAGCCTAGATAATTCACTTCTGTGACACAAAACTTTGACTTTGAGATATTTAAGGTAAGGTTAGCTTTTTTGAACTGTTCAGCTATGCGGACAAGTACAGCAAGGTGAGAACCATAGTCTTCTGAAACAATGATCAAGTCATCTAAATAACCAAATACACAGGTACGTAGGTCAGGGGGGATAAGACTGTCCATCAGGCGGCACATTGTAGAGGGGGCATTACATAGCCCAAAGGGCATCACCACAAATTGGTATAACGGCCTACCTGGGACCGTAAAGGCTGTAAGGGGTTTCGATTCTTCTGACAACCCAATTTGCCAGTAAGCATCTTTTAAATCCAATTTGGAAATGGTGTTAGCCTTGGGCAACCTAGAAAATATACCCTCAATATTGGGCAGTGGGTATGCATCTTTTTGAGTAACTTCATTCAACTTGCGTGCGTCTAGGCATAATCTAACTTTATTAGGTTTTACTACGAGTCTCATCGGAGAAGACCACGGGGAAGATGACGGCTCAATAACTCCTAACTCCAACATACGGTCAATTTGATCAAACATTAATTTCTCAACCGCAGGGGATACGGGGTAAAACCGCTGTTTTACTGGTTTTGCGCCGCGAACATCAATCGAGTGTTCAATAAGACTAGTGCGACCTAAGCCCTGATTCTCGAAATTAGGGAAAAGAGATATTATTAAAGAAAGCTGATCTTTTTGATCAATACTCAAGGGATATTCTTTGCTGAAATTCGCATCGAAAAGCACTTCGGACAAAATTGGGAAATGATTGGAATATTCGGATAGAACTTTAGAAGGGTTTTCTTGGGTAGATGTGCATATAACATTTTCAAAAACTTGGGGAGCTAGGTTAAAACTTTTCCAAAAATCGAGCCCTAAAATTAATCTCTGGGTTATAGAAGGTACTATTAAAATTTTCAATTTTTTCACTACGTTTTTAAATGATATATCTACATTTAGTACGCCTAGAACTTTTTGCTTACTACCATCGGCAGTTTTCACAAAAGTTTTCATGGAACTAAATTCTTCAAAGGGAGTAAAATCGACACTTGCTAAATCAGAGCCTATACAAGAGATATTAGCTCCGGTGTCTAATAGACCAAATTCCATAAAAGATAAAAATTTCACGGGAGCATAGTAACGTTTGTCATTTAAATTATTTACGATAGAAGACAATACATACTTCGAGCTCTTCTTTCGATTTTTAAAATATGTACGTATCCGTATGGTGGAGCGTTTCTTTGAATTAGGAGCGCAATTATTAATGGAATTCACTTCAAAAATTGATCTGCGTTTATCTAAGTATTTTTGCCATTTTAAATGGTAAGGGAGTATTGGTCGAATCACGTTATTAAAATGCTTCATGTCATTATTTTCGATATCAAGATGTTCACGCTGCAAAATTTTAATTTTTTTCTCAGCATTAATATTTTTGGGTTCTAATAACACTGCTACTGGTAATTGCGAACAGTGTTCTGAGCTATCGGTTTTTTTGACAAGGCTAATTTCTTAGTCGCACATTTAGAGCATTGGGGCTTATATGTGTTCTTCATGCCGCACCCATAACAAAATATTATTCGTGTCTCTAGGCAATCTTCCCAATGATGACCTTGTTGATCGCAATTCCAGCACTTTAATATATGCGGAGTTTGTTGGATTGCATCCACAGAGATATTATCCCCCATTAAAGGAGCAGTATCGCCAGTACCTTGCGAGCAATCGACTTCGGCCACCTGTCGTCTTGTGTTAAAATTGGTTGAAAATTTGTTGCTGATATTTTTTCGAAAATATTCAGTGTCCATCAAGTGTTCTCTCTTCTGGACCAATTCACGTAAATGAGCAATGGAATGTACAGGGATATAAAGTAATTCGTGCCTTATTTCGGGGCGAAGGTTACGCATACAAATTCCAACTAAGTCAGACTCTGGAATGGGGATTGGAAGTTTGTCTAACATGGCACTAATAGACTCATAAAATGTCTCAAAACTTTCATTTGGTTTCATTTTTCTATTTCTAATCTCTTCCTGTAGGTCAAAACTCGATTTAAAATTTTTATATTCATACCTCAGCGCATCACAAAATTCATTCCAATCTACCATTTCCACTTGTTTATGGTAGCGCCAATACCAATCACGCGCTCTACCAGCTAGCAAAATATGTAGATTTCGACAAATTAAGGCAAAATCATTGTTGAAAGTGTCTCTAGTTAAACTTCTCACTCTATACAAGAATTCATCGACGCTGATACCCCTACTAGAGCCATCAAATTTGAGGTTCCAGTTTTGAATTATCGAGGTGATTTTATCAGCCCTGATGGCAAAGTTTTCATCGATAGATGAATTATGTGAAAAATTACGAAATTCTTGTCGAGGTTGTGGCAAATTGGCAGCATTTTGAATAGAATTTTGTATTCTTGAAGAATTTGGTGGAGTGTTTCGATTGCTTGGTCTACTTTGTGAGGTTTGCACGAAATTAAGATTTTGCAACATTCGTGTTACGGTATTTTCAATAATCGATGATAACTGAGAAGGATCAATATTGCGAGGAAAACTATTTCTAGGGTTGGTAGTTTGTCGCATATTCAAAGGTGAATTCTGATTCATTACAATTGATTGGTTTCTCTGAGAGGAGAGAGAGTCCTCAAGAATCGGATTTTGACATAACGACTGCGGACCATCGTTATTTAAAGGAGTCTTTGGTTCATTAGCTGTATTGCGATTACTCCGGGTGTTGTATTGTTTCGCAATAGCGCCACGCGCTCTACCACGAAGTGCAGATTTTGGCTTTTCCACGGTTGGTGCAAGCTCTTGAATCGAAATAGATTTAAGTTCTGATAAAGAACAAGGACGTTTGCACGACGGACAGTTATCAGAGTTGGCTAAATGGGTTTCAATGCAACTACGGTGAAATGCATGTCGACACTCTGATATAATCAGACAGTCTTGTCCTTCAGACAGCTTTTCATTACAAAGTAAACATAGTTGTTCATTATATGGTTGTACTAAAGGCAAAGCTTGTGCTAAAGGTAAATCTTGTGCTTGAGAAAAAGTTTGTGTTTGAGGTGGTGATCTTTCCATTTTCAAAAATAAAAAAATATTAATTGATTTTAATCAGAAAAATAACTCTTGAACGACGTAAAATCTCTATAAAGTATGTGCACGTATACTACGTGAATAGTTTGATTAAATAGAGTCAAGAACGAAAAATGTGCTTTAGATTTACCAGAAGGCAAAAAAAATGTAATTGTAAAATTATAAAATCACATCTACTAGCCGATTTCAGTATATAAAAAAAATTAGAAAACGTTAACTTTCAAAAAAAAATTATTTTGGTATTTGGAACATCAATAAACAACTGAATGTAGACTGAACTGAATCAGATTGGTTAGCAAAAAAAATCCTAATAATAATGCGTATGCAATTTCCTAACGGCTTGAAAACCGGATTTACAAAATTGTATCAACGCTCAAATAGCGAAACAAGACTTTTCGAAAAGTATGGAAATGTTTGTACGTATATAGAAATGTTAATTCTTCGCATACTAGCCAGATTAAAAAAATTGATAATAACACTGATGCAAGGAACCGAAAAAAATTTGTGTATGAAAATTAAATGGATAACCGTTAGAATATATGAAGATAATAATGAAAATTTTTAAAATAAATGGGATATAAATATGTTGTGTTCTTGTGTTCTATTGAATTATATATTATGCTTGAGTCAATTACCAATTAGAAATGTTATTGAACCAAGCTATGACAGGGTAATAATAATATTAATAAGTAAAATTTACTACTTCAATGCATTTTTGGTTTTCTTACGTTTAGTGAGGTAAATCAAGAAGGTAGTTATAATATAAGCTTAAAAAAAATGGTTGATAGAGAAACAAAACCAGTCTATGGAGTTTAAAAGTAGTCTATCACTATCCTAAAATTAAACAAACCGATATTCAAATTACAATATTTTCTTAAAACTGATTTTTAACGGACAATAATTCGCTAATGCAGCAAATATATTGTAGATCCAGGAAAAAAAACCAGGATACCGATAGCTAAGCAAAATTTTTAAGAAGATGATAGAACCTTTTAAGCTACGACTCAAGTTATTGAAGTTAAACATAATTTCCAACTAGATACAAAAGGATTAATAGTACTTAATTGGTCGATATATCCGAACATAAAACCATCAGATAATCGAAAATCCACATTAGGCTAAAAATTATTTGAAAAAACTAAGCTTCCTTTATGCTTAATATAAATAACTTTGTCTGTTTATGAAAACTACTTTAAACAAAATAAGTATTTTGGTGTAGAGCAAAGAAAATTAATATAAAGATTTTCTATTCAGTATATTCAACCTTCTAGGCCCCACGCTATGGGCGCCAATTTATGTAATGTACAAACGAATTGATTTTAGATATTCTTTGGTCATGTTCAGAACGATTGTGTGTCGATCGCCGTACACAATTAAATAAGGAACACAACGTAGGTATATAGCTAGTATGTTATAAAAAGAAACATGGTGACAACCTAGCTACTTATTTTATTGGCGATTGTTGCTCTATTTAGAAAATTCGAGAACGAACGGGAGCCATTGATATCCACTAGCGGTCAGTCGGTTGGGGGGATTCTTGTTCTTCGGATTCTCTCTTGCCAATATAATTTGACTACATAAATATTATTATAGACTCCCTAAGTTTATAATATAATTATGGACCGGAAGTTGATCTTTCCTAATAATATATGATAGTAATTAACCCCTGATTAGATCAACAGAAACTGCAGAATTTACGTAATCAACCATTAAAAGCTTTAGAAGTCCATCCCTGATGTAATGGGATAGACACGCGCCTCTGTACCCTCCCTACCATTGACTTTAGTGGCGCTGAAGTTTTACCCTAAAGTCCCAAAAAGCGATCTATCCTTCTCTACTCACCTCACATCGTAAGAAAATTGTAAACTATTATCTTTCCATTATATAAGCCATTATCTTTTTATTCATAATAAAGTTAGGTATAGGGAATGCATTTACTTAAACGTTAACAAAACGCGGTCTTAAACAATTAGAAAGAATTTTGAATGGAAATTTGCCATTCTAACCATAAGATATTTTATCGCGATTACGAATTTTGATTATTTCGAACCGACAATTAAATCATGCTTAACATGAATTAAGACCAATTTACTAATAAAAATTTCGGTTGGTATATATACGTAAATAAATATTTCAATAAGTGTCTGAAACTATTGATTCACGTAGGCAACAGTGTAATAATATAAATCAATTAGCAATAACAACACAGAGAGAGATGTCTCCAAATCTAAAAGCAAGCTAACAGCAACATGTTAATGAACATGTTTACGAATATTAATTAAAAATCGATACAATTATTTACAAAAGAACAAATAAACATCCATTCTCTTACTTCTTATTGCTTATTGATAGATTAGCTCTTTTATAATAACTCAATTTTTTCACTCACCGCTCTATAACAGATGTATTCAGCAGCTTTTGATGAGGCCTCTTCAATCGCTGGATTTAACGGTGTTGTTGAATGTAACTATGTACGTTTGGATGTTTTTAATATATTATGGTGATTTCCATGCAAAATAGGTTCTTATATCTTAATGCTAAATTAAAGATTATATGAAAATTATAAATAAGAGAATATTAAGACTAAAAGTAAGTTTCATAATGCTTTAACACAAATTAATCTGTGATATTACCGGGCAAAATGTGTAATTTTTAATATGTATGTGAAACAGACAAATTAAAGGTTATTAAAATAGGATGAATCACTAGAGATTTATATTTCAATAATGGTTTTTTTTCTTCTTCTTCTACCACTTATATTTTCATTGTGGTTTTTTTCCACCTTTTAGATTGCCGGCATTATGAGACTTACATCTAGGACTTTTAATAATAAAATCCACTGTAGTTACTGTGATGGCAACCTCTTGAACAAGTTTACAATATGGCTTTAGGTTTTGGATCTTGAAAACTGATGATAGTGGACATGGATGGTGTTGATTCCGATTGCCGATATGATGTTGGTTATTTCTGTTTTACTTTCCACTTAGGTCTCTATGTCATTAGATATTTTGAACTTCACTTTAAATAAATTTTTAGTGTTCTACTACTCCAGAGGGTTTTTAATGAAATGTTGCGTGTTCTAGTTGATGATATGTTTGTCTACCCATTAATACTGTTTCTCATCTTAATTTCATTATTCTTCTTAGGTTTTCTTGTCTCAGATTTTTTTATATTTTATTTATCCGTCGATTGTGTAGTGATTTAATGAATTCTGGACAAAGCAAACAGAAATGTAAAAAAATAACGCAGTGGTGGCTCATTTAGTGAGCCCACCACTAAGACAATTGCAAGGTATTAAAGGGAATTAAATTCCTAACAAAAAATTCTTATGATAGTTTTAAGACAAAATATTTTTGATTTTTACCAACTGTACCTTATCTATGGAATAATTCTTAGAAGTTGTAGTGGCTCCAGAACTATGTGGATATAAGCTGGATAATTGAGACAATCTTTCTGAGATGAGTAATTTTTTGATAAAATAGTTCGCCTTTCTTTCACTAAGTGTTACACAAAATACGATATTTATACTTAGGAAATTTTTTTTAATTAACTTTCTTCACTAAGAATATAGCCAATTGAATGTAATTTTTCCAGAAACTTCAAGTGCGTGTGATTGGATCCACTGCTCGAACAAAAATACTTTTTCCGGAGGGAAATGGCTCTAACATGCCCTCGTGTTTTTGACAGTATTATTCAATCACAAGCTTGATTCAAGCAAATTTGCTTGTCAATCTTGCCTAATAAATGTTGACATCATTGGCCTTATGCGAACACGGCCTACAAACAAAATTGCGACAATGAAACACAGCTTTATGTTAAATGACGTACAAGTCAAGAAAAACACGTAAAAAGCGATTTGTGATTAAATACTTAAGATTGATTAGAAAGCATGTCTTCTTCTTAGATTTTCTAATCCTCAATGAAGAATACTATGAAATGCTAATTATACCAGTTTATGCTTTCCGAGACCTAAACCACATACCATTTCCGCCATCATCCAGTGCCATAAACCTTTGCCACTGTTACGTCTGCCTAACATTGGGGTGTTAAACTGAGAACACTGTTAACAGTTACAAGCTTTATGTTAAGAATGTTAAAATATCAAACAAAAATAAAATTACTTCCTTTTACGTATTCACCCAGGTGATCGTTGGTTCATTAATTGGTATTCATATTACCACAATACCTAGGTTTGCTAATATTTGTTAAATATATATCTAAATTAATAATTAAGAAAATAAACATAATATTATCATTAAATATATAAAAAAATAGTATAATTATAAAAAGAGAACATCCGATTGAGAGAAAGAGATGTTGAAACAAGAAAAAAAATTGTAATATAGAGTTTTTTAACACTCGAACACATCCATGAATACTAAAGGGTAATTATGAGCAAATCGCGTATTACAAAAGAAGTTCTAAAGCATGTACATAAATATTGAACATTCAAAGAAAAATTTTTTTGGATGTACGGAAGGTTGAACTAACAGCTGTTTTTTTTTGTTTGTGTGTATATAATGAAAAATATTTCAACACTTTTCATACATGTACAAATTAAGTTAAATTGACTAATTTTATTTTCATACAATCCTGCAAATTTGTATAAATCTTTAGTGGCCAACACTGTTTACCTCTTTGTCATTTAACTTTGAGAAAGTGTCAAAAAATTTAGTAGAAAGTAAAATAAGTTTGAGTGTGTTAGTGAAAAAATGTGAGTGTTTGCGACTTTCTTGCATTTATTTTCATGTGTAAATGCTAAGAGTAAGCTACGAGTACATGAAAAAAATTACGAATTTTAATACGGTTTGGCAGCGAAAATTGCAGAAATAAATTGAAGGTTTAAAGAAGCGGATGTGAACCAACATTTTTTTAAATATATATTCTTGTAGAAATACTGTATTAAAGCATAACAAATATATATTTTTTATATTTTTTGTAACCTTTACTGAAGCTGTAACTTTTTATATATTCGGTATATTTCTTTTGTTTACTTTCTTTCCCATAGTAGTTACAAAATTTACAAAAACGCAACTTGTAGTCATATTACAATAATATTTCAATTGTAGTCATATAACAATAATATATAAATTATAAAAATCTTTCAATTATATGCTTGAAGTTTGCATATTTTTTATGATTTTTTCGAGTTATTTTATAATAAAATGTTTAAAAATTCCTTTTGATTTTACTTAGTCAGAATGTTGCTTATAAAACCCAGTCAAATAGTTTTTTCAATTCAAAACTCAGTTTTTTATTTTTTGCCGCCCTCACTACAGTGTGTGACGTTCAAAGGGAGCAATCTAAGTACTTGGCCATTCCACAGAGTTCAATTCCGTTTGGAAATGAAATTCAACCTACCCAATTTTTGTAGCAGCTGGTGTCTAAAAAAGAAAACTAAAATACGCAAATTTGTCAGTTGTGTCCAGACTGTTGGCGGCGCTACTATGCTGCGGTACGCTCCAGATAGGGCTTGACATATTATGGTGGATTGAAATCCGTCTCTGAACGGAATTGAACTATGTGACGGCCGAATAAATCAATTGCTAATAATAGCTTCGATTATTTTGCAATATATACGAGAGAATTTCGTTGTATTTCATATAATTTATTCCTTGTATTTATATACAAAATAAAAAATTGTGTCCTAATTTAAGGCTATATATCAATAAACACGCATTATTCTTTCAATTATATAGTCAGTGGGATTAGTGGTACCTAGGGTTTTCTCCCGGGATTTCCCGATATGAAAATATCTTATTTTCATTTCCCGCTTTCCTGGGAAATTTGATTTTGGCACACAAAAATTGCTATTTTTCTTTAAATTCTTGTCGTTCATCATGAAATAATATCTATGGAAGCGGAAAGAAACCAACGAAGGATCATAGTCCACATTAAATTATTTTGGATTGAAGAACGAAGAAAACAAAAGTTGTCTCTTTCGTTAATTATTTAAAAGAACCAATTTTTTTAGTAATAGTAACTGTAATGTGTTTTAATATCCACCAAAATGCACGGTAATTCGATATGCAGAAAATCATTAAGCACGTCTTTTTGATGAATTTAGTGATGAAGAAAATAGATATTACTTCAGATGACAGTGATGTTTTAAAAGAGAAGACTTTCGAGGAAACTTTGAATGCTACTATTAACAAAGTAACTGAAATTATTTGAAGCAGCGGAAAAATTACAAAAAATATTAATAATTTATACAACGGCCCCTTAACTATCCGAACAACTTCTGTCGGGGGCGAAATGTTTTTCTCAACAACTGAAACTGTGTTACTTAATAAGAAACCGATTGTAAGATGAAGCAATTCATTTGTTGACTGTTTTAAAAATACATGTGCAACAAAAAATATAAAAGTACAACTTTTCTAAGGGCACATAATTTTCATTGCACACCAAAAAGTAAAGGACTAAGTTTACTGTTCTAAGACTGCTCTTTGTCAGCAACATTTATTCTAGACAACATTTTAATTGCTCGTGATCCGCCTTCTGACAACCACGTCTTAAAATCATAGATGAATGATCAGAAATATAAGTACTTTGATTTCAGTCCATCACTGATTTTACTAATGATTTGTATGCTCTCCTTTTGTTCGGTCTAAAAATAGTCTTTATATATAATTTACTTTGAGTCTATTTGCTATTCTGATTTGTTATTTTTTTTTACTATTTTATCTCATTTCTTTAGACACTGTTTGTTTATGAAATAGTTGTAAAATAAAGCTCAGTTTGAAATAAAGAATGATTGATTCATTCAATTTGCTCATATAAGAATCAATGGATTCCGGAAATTAACATTATTTCCCGGGATCCCGGGAATTTCTTTTCTATTTCCCGCTCTCCCGGGAAACAAAAACGTCCGGGAATAAAAAAACCCTAGTGGTACCACATCTTAACCTTACCTTACAGGTGCAAATAGTCTACATAGATTACATACTAATTTTTCTGCCTTTGTAGGTGCATCAACAAGCTCGCTTCCAGTTCCACTTATGATGAAATCGAACAGTAGCGTACCGATTAAACAGCCAATGCCACGCATGTTAAATCTAAGTGGGAAAATAAGCCAACGCGTTACCACCAACTGCTACGAAATATTCCTTACATCAGCGATTACGTAATGGGTATTTTTACTACTGGACTGCTCTAGGCTATCAACACCAACATAATATTTTCCTAAAAATATTTCATGTACATATTTCATTATTGTAATATACACATACATGTGTAGATAACGAAGAAGTATAGATGTAGAAAACCTCGAATTTTCGTTTGGCTATATTGCAATGAGTAGCTAAAGTTGTTAAATAAATAAACTAAAAACTTAATAGAATAATCAACTAAAAATATTTTCGACCCTTTTTTGTGTACTGTGATTTTCGTTGCTTCAAGCTTAAATTGCTTTTTTTGATTCTTGTTGTTGTGGTAACATTTATTTCATTCAATTTGTCCTTTAGCCAAATTTTCTATCAATTTTTGTCATTTGGTCTGTTGAAGTGTATGATTGCTTTTTACAGTTTCTTTTCAATAAATTTTAACTTTTTATTGGAGCTGTGCAAAATATTGCTTTTTTCATGACCTTAAAAGATCAAACTAAAAATGGTCAATGAAATGAAGCGTAAAATAAATTTGTAAATAAAAATCAGCTAAAAGCAAGGTATACTATATACTCTAAGCCACCATAGATAAAAATATTTATGTATTTATATATATATATATATATATATATATATATATATATATATATATATATATATATATATATATATATATATATATATATATATATATATATATATATATATATATATATATATATATATATATATATATATATATATATATATATATATATATATATATATATATATATATATATATATATATATATATATATATATATATATATATATATATATATATATATATATATATATATATATATATATATATATATATATATATATATATATATATATATATATATATATATATATATATATATATATATATATATATATATATATATATATATATATATATATATATATATATATATATATATATATATATATATATATATATATATATATATATATATATATATATATATATTATATATATATATATATATATATATATATATATATATATATATATATATATATATATATATAACGTAACTTTAATAATCCGTGGCAATGTCAATAAAATCATAGCGCAGATAGTTTACAATAGTTACCTTATTAAGCTCATCTTTATTATAATTGCGAAATGTGAATAGCGTTATAAGAGTTGTTATACTTTGCCCCGCTATATAAAGCCAATACACACATACATGCATTGTATATTCGCAATCCCACTAAAAACAAGTAAAAGTTCTATATTCGGCTGTGCCGAATCTTATATACCCTTCCCCAACGAATATTATATATAACATCGAAAATATAGAAGCCTCTTAACAAGTTAGTTCACAGATACTAAAACTGTTTTCAAAAAATCTAAGTCTTAGAATGATTTAGCAGAAAATTTTGTATTTGCATAGGCTTAAATAAAAATTTCTTCACAACATCAAAACCATACTTAGTTGTATAAAAAGTATATTGCAATTTTCTTTTATATATTAAACATTAATTTTTATGTTATATACAGTTAATTTTGCATTAATTGATATTTGAGATGAAAAATATTGCTTTTTTTAAATATTTGTTTGAAATTTTCCTATTTGTTACTAACAAATTTTGTCCCAAATAACTATTTTATTGGTGTTACTTATTTATTATCAATTTGTTTATTATAAACTATTTTTTGGGTTCCTGATTCTAATATCTTACAAAAAAAACATATTTTGGCATTAAAAAAAACCATTTGAACCGGGCTACTTCGAGACGAAAATATGAGCCGAGCCGGGTTCAAATCACGGCGGCTACAACTTTTAATTTTTTTTAATTTTTTAACCCTCATACGTTCCTCAAAATATGTTACAGTAGAGTCCCTCGGGTGAAAAATCACCCATGTGTAATATTTACTGATTTTGTAATGAAAATATTAGTTTTTTTTAATTTAATTCAACTTTTTTTATTTACATATGTTTTTAATTTTCAGTCTTCAATAAAATAATAAATTAAAGAATAAAAACAACTTAAATCATCCATTAAATTACCCCGGATGTTAATATCACAAACAAAAATTTAGCTTGATATAGTAAAAATAAAAAAATAACCAAAAAAAAAAAATTAAAATAACTAACTAATTTTTCTCGTTGCAATTGCTGCATATAAAATTTGCAATTTTGTGTTGCCCGCAAATAAATTTTTTACAGGTTGCACATGACGAATAAGCCTTCCTATCATTTTTCGGGCAAATTTCACATCGGGAAGCCGAACTCAGTTTTCTTCTTTTCCCATTTGATGACGTAGAAGGCTCATCGCTAGTTTGACGTATGATGTTCATCAACGTAATTGCAGAATCTGACCTTGGTAAATGAGGACGCCGCTGAATTTCCGCTTTGACTAATTCCATTCCTAGTTCATGAAGAAACAACCTCCTTTATTCCAATCGTTGTTCATTTCTTGCCACAAAACGTACGCATTTACTGCTGATATGTCAATCATATTGCAAAACAATGCTTGGGGCCATCGATTAGTTTTTCTTTTCACCGTATAAGTACCCACCAGCTGATCTAAGGTGTCTACCCCGGCTTTAGTTTTATTATAAAATAATATAATCTCGGGCAACTTATTTCCTTCATTCAATACAGATTTGTCATAATGAAGAGTCCTAAGGGCGTTGACAATTTTGTACTTTTTTGGAACGTATTGCACCAGTGAAATCTTGTCGTTGAAAAAGAACATGCTAGAGAAAACTGCACACTTACGAAGTTCTTGTTTCGTTGATTGCGGCAAAAACGTTTTATTGGACCGTACTGTGTCCACAATAGTGTTCTTTCTTTTTAGCAACTCAAGCGCAAGGTCATATGATGTAAAAAAAATTATCACACGTTACATTTCGCTTTTTTAGATCTCTGATTAGGTCTAGAACCACTCTTTGGCCTTGATTTTTTTCGGGTGCTGCATCAGGAGCTGACTTACCAGTGTATATTTGCAAATTCTATGCAAAATTTGTCACACTGTCACACAGAACCCACAGTTTTATGCCATATTTTGCGGGTTTCGACGGTAGTGTTCATACATCTGCCTCGGAATCCCAATAGTTCCTCATCAACTGTAACGTTTTCATGTGGGATATAAATACGTTGTTGGTTATCTACCCATTTATCTGCTGTTCTTATCATCAAATCGAATAACTCGACACAGTTTTTTGAATTGTTTTAATGACATCGTTGATCGGAATAAAGATCTTCGTGTTTCTTCACTCCACAAGCTTTCTAGTGACTCACCATGTGACTTATACACGGCAGCCAATACAAGTAGGCCAAATACGATTGTAATGAGACATCATCAATATCTTGCCAACCATTTCCATAAACGCGAAGCCCCTCCACATTTGTATACTTTATGATAGTTTTTCGTAAAGTTTCTGGAAAACATATCAAAAATGCGTCTTTTATACTAGCAATGCGACTTGAAGTATAATAAGTTATTCCAACTCGATCGCGGATAATATTTTCTGCACATGCTCGTCCAACAGATCTTGACAACTCAGTAGACCATGTACATTTTTTATCTTTAGATAAAATGCTTGTTTGAGTGCGTACATCTAATTCTTCTTCATCGCTTTCATCACTAGAAGAATGCGGAATTGCTTCAATAAACTCAACGGGAATATCTTCTTCGGAATCTGAAACAGAGCCCTCTCCTGCATCGCTTTCTTCCAAACTTTCCATTATCTGTTCAATTTCGTCAGAAATTCACTATTTTTTTAGTTTTTCAGTAACAATTTTATTCCTCAATAATATTTTTATTTACCTTCCTATTTATGGACATTTTCGGTATTTTCTTACAAAATGCAGAAAATATAGTTTTTCAAAAATAAAATTGCCACAACCTGAACTTGTTTTCAAATTAAAAGAAAAGAAAGAAAACATATGGTTGGACTGTGCTGCCAGAAATATTTAATTTCTGTCATAAAGGTTATCATTATAAAATAATTATTACACAATTTTCTTAATGGGTGAAATTTCACCCGAGGGACTTTAACGTAATTTTTCAAATACTTTCGAAATTATTTATTATGTAAAGAAAATTTTTCGTTTTTTTAATGCAAAATACTAATTTAGAAAATTAGTAAAAGTTTCATTTGTATTAAGTAAAATTTGTAAAAGACATATGGCTTTAAAATTGAAAATGGGTGAAATTTCACCCGAAGACCGTATGAGGGTTAAATGTTTTTTTAATGTTAAAGTACTTATTTTTCATAAGATATTAGCATCAGGAACCGAAAATATAGATTATAGCAAACAAATTAATCCATATACGAGGGCGGATCAATAAGTCCGCGACTTTTCGAACTTCCCTCGTAGTTATATGAAATGCAACACGGTTCCCATTAAGTGCCATCTGTTAATAGACTACTGTAAAATTTTGAGCAAATGTCGTCATTTACTTTGCGTTTAACAGCTGCTCAAAACATACAACCTCGTGTATTTTTCTAAAAATGGAAAAAGTGAATTTCGAGTGCCCATTAAACAATATTTTTTGCCAAAAAAAAAACCGTCAATCAAACCAAGGAAAAGCTCGATAAATACTATGGGGACTCTGCAACATCGATTTCGATGGTAAAAAAGTGGTTTACTGACTTTTGTTGTGGTCGCACAAGTACAAATGACGCTGAACGTACTGGACGGCCAATTGAGGTCAGTACACCCATTGTCATTTCATATGGCAGTGTGGTTTCGATTTTAAGTGATCAGCTGGGTTTATGAAAGTTGTCTGCCGCGTTTGCTCTCAACTGACCATAAACGTAAACGTGTGCAGTCTCAATGGCAAAACTCTATGAATTGGGCTACGAATTGATACATCATCATAGTGGCTACTTCCTATTCCTATTCGGTGGAAAGAGATTTAGCTCCAACGATGAAATTATTGACAAACAAATGCCTATTTTTTGGAAGGGATACAAAAACTGGAGAAACGTTGGACTAAGTGTATTGAGTTAAAAGGAGATTATGTTGAAAAATACATTTTTGTTTTGCAAAAAGAAAAAAATCTGTTTCATTCAAAAAGTCACGGACTTATTGATCCGCCCTCGTATTATATAAAAATGGGGTGTTTGTTTGTCTGTTTGCAGATTTTTGTTACGGCATTACGTCTAAGCCGATTTAAACGAAATTAGGTACACAGATAGATTTTTGGCCCACAATTACTATAGGCTGATTCGTTTTTCGGATTTTGGACCAAGAGGGGATAAAACGGATCAAAGCCTCCCCGCACGTATAAATCTATAATTTTTCAACCGATTTTTAAAACTCTTTATTGGTTTGAAAGGGCTTGCTTGCAGTTTGGTCCCATATTTTAGTTTTATAAAATCGGAGGGGAGATTTGCTCTACCCCTCCTCTTCTTGCTTTACTCTGTCATTTGTGAATCGATTTTCGAGTTCTCCTTTGGGTTGAAAAGGTTTGCCTGCAGTTTTATTTTATAATATTTCTTTTGAAAATCGATGAGGAAATTTTATCCCATCAAGCATTTTTTTGTTTAAAGGGTTTGCTTGAAATTTGTGGAAAGTGGACTACTACTAGTTTTTTCCATCCGGCGATGCATGGGCTTTAAACGTATTGAGGAGAAACCATTAATGCGTTATTTATCATCTGTCCAGTCTAGCAATATCGACGAAATAGTTCTGAAAAAACCGACTTCAATACAAAGATCTATTGAACAGATTGCAAAACGGACGCAATTTTGTGTGGGGTCAGATGTTGACTCCTTCTACTAATTGTGTATCCGTCCGCAATTTTTCATAATACCAAACCTTTCATGTCGTTTCAAATCAAACATCAATATATTGGGCTACCACTTTTTCCGCCCGATTGCAACTTTCCACAAACTTCAAAGGAACCCTTTAAAAAATTTTTTTTTAAATGTTTTCACAAATGAAAGAGTTGTGCTTGATGCGATAAATTCTCCCTACCGATTTTTTACACTGTTTGGAAATTAAAATTTCATTTGTTTTTGTTATATTCCTCTTTGTGCTTTCCGTTTATTTTAACAGATATGCCACATGGTGTCAAATTTAAGCAATATTGTTAACAAGAAGTCACAGAATCGTACAAACATTAGTGCAAACAACTTAAAATGTTGACAATATAACCACTATTGTTAATGTTAAAAGTTGCAGAATCTCACTACTGTTCTAGTAATATGGATGAAACAACTCTGCCAAAAAACTGACTTCAATGCAAAGATCCCATTGAACAGATTGCAAAACGTACGCAATTTTTTGTTGGGTCACATGGTGTGTACTTCTACTAATTGTGTGTTTGTCCGCAAGTTTTTATTGTTCCAAAGGCTTGGCACGTCCTTTCAAATAAAAAAATTTTTAAATCAGTCAAGAAAAGGCGGGCTACCACTTTTTCCGCCCCATTTCCACTTCTATGAGACCAAACTTCAAGCAAACCCTTTCAATCAAAAAATTTTTTGAAATTCGGTTAAAAAATGACAGAGTTATTCATGGAGGGGCAAACTTCCCCAACGATTTTCGAAAAAATTATGGGACTAAGCTTCAGGCAAGCCTTTTTAAACAAAAAAAAAGATTTTTGAAAATCGGTTCACATCTGAGAGTTAAGAATTGGGGTTAAGCAAATTTCCCCACCGATTTTTGAAAACAAAATTATGGGACTAAGCTGCAAGCAAACCCTTTCAAACCAAAACAAATAAAAAATTTAAAAATCGGTTGACAGATGACAGAGTTATGCGTGGGTGACCACACTTCCCCCACCTCCCTTCATCCCTTTTTCGAAAAAAATTATATGATGAAACTGCAAGCAAAACCTTTCAAGAAAAAAAAAAGAATTTTGAAAATTGGTTCACAACTGGTAGAGTTAAGGAATGGTGGCGGTAATTTCCCTAACGATTTTGGAAAAAATTATGGAACCTAACTGTATGCAAACCCTTTTAAACCAAAAAATAATTTTAAAAATCGGTTGGCACATAACAGAGTTATGCGTGGGAGACCAAACTTCCCACATAACTCCTCACTCCAAACTACAAGCAAAACTTTTCAAGCAAAAAAGAAGTTTTTAAACTCGGTTCACAAATGACAGAGTTAAGGAAAGTGGGGTAGGGCACTTTTCCGCACCATCTTTGGAAACAATTGTTGGAACCTAACTGCAAGCAAACCCTTTCACAACAAAAATCGATTGAAAAATGAGAGTTATGCGTGGGAGACCAAATTCCCCCACACCCATCTCCACAAACATTTTTAAAAAAAATTGTGGGACCAAGCTGCAAGCAAAACCTCACAAACAAAAAAATTATTTTGAAATTTAATTCAAATATGACAGCGTTAATCATGCGATGGGGGGAGGGGGGAGGTAGCAAATTTCCCAACCGATTCTCGAAAAAAATGGACTAGGACGCAAGCAAACCGTTTCAAATCAAAAAATAATTTTAAAAATCGGGTGACAAATGACAGAGCTATGCTTTGGGGACCAAACTTCCCCCATCCCCCTCACAACTTTTTCGAAAAAAGTTATGTGACCAAACTATAAACAAAACCTTTCAAGGAATAAACGAATTTTAAGAGTAGCCTTTCAAATGACAGAGTTAAGGAATGGGGGTTGGGCCAGTTTCACCACAAATTTTTAAAAAAATATTATGGAGCCTAAGTGCACGCAAACCTTTTCAACCCAAAAAATAATTTTAAAAATCGGTTGAAAAATAACAGGGTTATGCGTTGTGGACCAAACTTTCCCCGCCCCACCCATTTTCGAAAAAGTTGTAAGACTAACCTGCAAGCAAAACCTTTCAAACAAAAAAAGAATTTTGAAAATGCGGGGGGGAGGAGCGACGGGGATTATATATCCTATTAAAAAAAATTACGGGAATTTAAAAAAAAAATTAAGAATTTTGAAAATCGGTTGACAAATGGCAGAGTTATGTGTAGGAGGAGGTTTTGATCCATTTAATCCCCTCTTGGTACAAAAGCCGGGAAAAAATTGCAACCTATATTAATTGTGGGATAAATATCTACCTGTGTACCAAATTTCATTTAAATCGGTTCAGCCGTTTAGGCGTGATGCCGTAACAAAAATCTGCGGTTCAAAAATGAGATATTTAAGCACTTAGAGGGGGTGGGGTGGGTTCAAATATCCCTACAGATTTTGAAAAAAATTATGGGACCTAACTGAAAGCAAACCCTTTCAAACTAATAAAGAATTTTCAAAATCGGTTCACACATGACAGAGTTACGCGTAGGGGGAGGTTTTCACCCATTTTATATCCTTCCGGTCCAAAATCCGAAAAGTATAGCATATATTAATTGTGGGCCAAATATCTATCCGTGTACCAAATTTCATTTAAATCGGTTCAGCCGTTTAAGCGTAATGCCGTAACGAATGACAACTGAGAAAATTATGCGTATAGGGAGGGTTTTTTTTAAACGAACACAAATACTGCTTCAGCCTTTATCGGCTTTTCTGCAGAAACAGTCAGGGTCTTGGCAGGAATTGAACCTGCGACCTCCCGGTTAATAGTCCAGCACACTATCCACTATACTACGGGGGTGCCCATTTTATCCCCTCCTGGTCCAAAATCCGGGAAACAATACAGTGGGGTCAAATGCCCCCACAGATTTTGAGAAAAAAAATTATGAGACCTAACTGAAAGCACACCCTTTCAAATCAAAAAAGAATTTTCAAAATCGGTTCACAAATGACAAAGTTGGCGTAAGGGGAGGTTTTGACCTATTTTAACCCTCCCGGTCCAAATATCTATCTGTGTACCAAATTTTATTTAAATCGGTTCAGCCGTTTACGCGTGATGCCGTAACAAAAATCTTCAAACAAACAAACATACACCTCATTTTTATATAATTTATGGATTAGAATCAGTAACAGAAAAAATAGTTTATAGTAAACAAATTAATAGTAAATGAGTAAAACTAATAAAATAGTTATTTGGGACAAAATAGAAAAATTGCTATCAAATGTTTAGAAAATCAATATTTTTTGCGCTCAAATGATTCTTATTTTATATTTTTTATTAGTTATTAATTCACTGTCACTGCTATTAAATTCCGCATTCTCCGTTTTACTCAAAAAAGATGAATAATGATGCTACAAAACATACTGTCCCGACGTTATCTCTAGTTAATCTGTTTCTTTTTCTTGAGTGGATCAAACTTTGGGTGATGAATCATCGTTCAGTGGTAGCTGAAGTGCATGGATCAGTCAATATTCGTACCGCTATCCTGCTCAATTCCGTAGATGCGCACCATGTAGAAGGAGATATTTCTGCAATGCAGCTATACACAATATTGATAGCCTACAGACTCTCTCTAGCTTTATAGCTTGTCAGATCCGCCATTACATTTATATATAAATTGGTACCTATACCCTTAATGAATTGCATCGCAATAAGATAATCGGATGAGCTTAAATCGTGTCCTTGACTATTGGGGTCAAGGAACCTAGCAGCAAAATGTATTACTTAACCGACATTTCCATCCTTTCATCAAAGGAAGACAATAATTGTTCTTTCTCATTATCATCAAATTTGTTATTGACATACACACTTTTTATAGTGTATCCTCTCTCGCTTATGCTGAGTTTAGACGGCATGTATTTTACATCTGACTTGTCAAATTTCCCACTGCAAAAGTGATACATGCCGTGTGAAACATATGAAATATTGTCAGATGACATTTACAGAAGCAAAGTCAGATGAAAAATTTTCAATTAGAGCGTGTTCTATTTTCATCTGACAAGGTATCTGACATCAGCTGTATTAAATTATCAAAAGTGTGGTTTGGCTGAAAAAACATTAAAAAGCAAAGAGCGCTTTATATATTTACGGAAATTGTGCAAAAACTAAGCTGTTGTGAGCACGCAGAGGTTATGCCAGATGTAATTGCACATGTACGTGTGAAAGCAAATATTATAAACCGTCTGTAAATTGACAATTTTGACAAACATGCGAAGTTACATATGTCTAACACACCTAACAAGCCATATGTAAAAAACATGTCGTCTAAAGTCAGCATTACGTGGATACAAATATGGATGAGAGTGTTGTTTTTACTTCGTAATTTGAGTTTATATTCTTCATTAAAAAATGCAAGAAATCAAGACGTAAATTTAAAAAATCCAAAAGCCAGACTGCGCAAAAAAAAAACAACTTTAAACCGTCACAGATCCTAAATGGTCATTCGAAATTAAATATCATAAGAGAAATTTAAAGATGATTTTCAAATACCTGTCGAATCATACCCATTTTGATATTGTTCGCCGACTTTTTATTTTTTTCGTATTCACAAAATGGCGTCTGTTGGCCGCCATATTGAGCTTTGACTACTGTTATATCTTTAGCGACGGGATTAAGACAAATCAATTGACGTAAGAATCATCAAAATGGTACTACGCGTTCGGTTTATATAGTGCCGCAAAGGAACACACATACATACATATATACATACATACATTCATACATATACTGATATACACAATACCCTTCTTTGCGTCGCGCAGTCGGGTAATAAATGTGCCTCGGTAGCTTATTGATTAGTGTTCTAGCCTACCATGCGAAGATTCTGGGATCGATTCTTGATTCACTACGTGAACAAAAAGTATTTAATAAAAGTAAATTGTAGTGTAATATAATTTCCAATTGTATTTGTATCATTTAGTATATAAATAAATATAAAACAACATAAAATACTGGCAAATAAAAAAATTAATCCAAGTATAGGTAAAATTCTGATATAAAGAGCAAAAAAATTTTTAATTATATAAATATATAAAAGGCGTGAAATGAATGCATCTAGGATGCGCAGAAAGAAGCTCATACCTCGAGACCTACCAAGTGGGACATCCCATACAAAAATCATGTAATACCGAAGCAAGTTGTTAAGGGAGAGTACCGATCTCTCTCCCTTATAAACCTGCTTCAAGTAGACGGATATTTTTGCTGGGATCTGTCCTGTATTGAATGCAGAATAAAAATAATCGGAATTTAAATGTGACTCTGCAAGAACTGATTAAAGTAGATGGCATTCAACTGATTAACTGCGGTGGACTGCCACAATGGTGGTGAAATCTAAGAGCTGAAGATCTCTGATGCACAAGATATTTGAAGTTTGTTCCTTTCTCTCTATTTTTTTTTTTTGCATAATTTACTTAATTCTTTGATCTTGCGGTCTATTAGTATGAAATAAAGTTCGTATTGAACCGCAAATTTCATAAGCTTTTATTTTTTATTTTTACTCTTTTATGCTCTATCTGACTATGCTATGGCATTTTTCCTGTTTGCAAAAACTTTTAGAAAGTTAGATGCCTACTCTATATTGTTCTTGTGGAAAAAATTAGATTAATTTCTTATAGAAGAAAAAAAAACTAATAATAAGAATATAAGGACTACTTTTAATGGACGTGGCAGTGCCCACTTTTCTTGCTATACTATTGGACTTTCAGCGTATCTTAATGTTTTTGTCAAGTTTCATAAAATTCGACTGAGTAGAAAGAACTAGCTGAGAAATAGTAATTCCTTTGAATGGGCAACTTTTCTAATCATGAAACTGCATTTATGCTGGAGCTCAATGTGTGTGCGAAGTTTCATTAGATTCGGTTAAGAAGAAGCAGTTTAAAAATATTTACTTTGAATGGGCGTGACACTGCGCACTTTTCCAATTACAATATTGCATTTATAGCGGAGCTAAAAGTGTGTGCCAAGTTTCATAAGACTCGGTTAAGTAAAAGTAGTTTAAAAAATATTTCCTTTGAATGGGCGTGGCACTGCCAACTTTTTCGTCACTATATTGCTCTGTCACAGGAAAGTATATTTCTACAAAGTTTCATAAGAATCGATGGAGAACTTTGCCCTAAAATAGTTTCGGTCAATGAAAGTGGTCGTCTGAGACATAGTGCAATGTAACTACATGAAATATGAGAAGGTAGGATTCATATATGTAGTTTTCTCCTCATACAATAATGGATTCTGAAATAAAACTATATATTTTTTGATTTTTTAACATTATTGTATATTGCGCGTTACATATATTTTCGCGGTTGTTATGCGAATGACTTTTGCGAAGAAAATACACTACAAAAATGAGCAAAGGGTTTGAAAGCACTATAGATCTACTCTCTAAAAACAAAAAATTACAATAATCGCAAGATTTTTTTTTAAATTATTTTCTGCGGTTATATTTATTATTGTATCTTCAATAAAATTGAACTAACAATCAAATCTTAACTCTAAAATTTTAATTTTTAAGTCCAGCCAATGCCAGACAAAAATGTTTGTTTTAGCGGTTGGTTCTTTGATTGCCTTACGTCTCTCGTGTTCGGCAGAGAACAAGAGCGTTCCTCCTTCTCCGCCGAGTGTGGCCTCTAAAGTCAATGATGTTTCGGACTAGGGGATTAGGGTGCAACTCAAGTTTTTTTTATGTATCTTGTCACGTCTTTAGAAAACACAGTCTTAACCAGCGGCATATATAAATCTTTATGAATTCGCTTGTTTCTGACATACCACGCGGCTGCTGTAATCGTATTTTATTTTGTCGCCTTTGATTTTTTTTACATTTGATGCATTGCCCCATAACGGGATACCGTAGGACCATATTGGTTTTAGAATGGAGTTGTATAGAAGAAGTTTCCAATTCAGGCTTAGTGTAAAGTTCCTTCCAATGAGCCAATTCATTTGGGCTGCTTTTAATTTCATTTGGGTCAACTCTGCATTTATGTGGGACTTCCATGTTAGAAAAAAACGTAACATGTACACATTTCTGTTCGTTTATTTTTATTCTCCACTGCTTTAACCATTTTTCCAGATGCAATACATATTCTTGAAATTTTTCGGATGCTTCTTGTGGACTTGCGCATACGCTTAAAAAAGCTGTATCGTCAGCAAATCTTGATGTGTGAATGTCATAGCCTGTTGGCATGTCGGAGGTATATATCAGATATA
The DNA here is from genome assembly GCA_956483635.1 of Panzeria rudis. NCBI lineage: Eukaryota > Metazoa > Arthropoda > Insecta > Diptera > Tachinidae > Panzeria > Panzeria rudis. The sequence continues at coordinate 81,817,076 of OY101448.1, forward strand.
ATAGAGGACCCAAAATGCAACCTTGAGGAAGCCCAGCTTGTATGCTTAGAAAATTATCTTCCTTGATGATGAATTTTCGTCCAGTCAGATAGCTCTCTAATAGCTTGTGAGTGTTAGAGGGTAAATTTTGCTTTAATTTCTGGATTAGTCCTTTATGCCATATTTTATCAAAAGCCTGAGAAATATCAATGAAGAGAGCAGAACAATATTTCCTTTCTTCTACTGTTTTTCTAGCTACATTCACAAGCCTATGCGTTTGCTCGATAGTGCTATGTTATCTTCTGAAGCCAAACTGACGATCTGGGATGCATCCACTCTCATTTAGTATGGGGTCAACTTACTCATAAGCAGTTTCTCAAATAGTTTTGATGTATTCGACAGTAAGCTTATAGGCCTATGAGATTCCACTTTAGTATGACGTTTTCCAGGCTTAGGTATCCATTCTGCAGGATAGTATTCTATTCGTAGAACTGCATTAAAAATGAATAGAATTATCCTTTTTGCTATACGGGGTAGCTCTAGGAGCATTTTGTTACTGATTTTATCAACACCTGTGGCATTCTTCAAATTAAAGTCGGCGACAGTGTTTTCAATTTCTCGAATGTTAAATCTTAAAGGAAGGGCAGCTTAAGCGACAACTGTCGGTAGCTCAACTATATCAGATGATGTATTTGGAGTGAATACAGCGTGCCTTTTTCAGAATCAATCCCTATTCGATCTTCGTAATGGAGGTTTACATATTACCGGTCTTTTAAGGCATCTGGCTGCTCGCAATAGCGAATAATCCGTTTGTGGTGTTACGTCAAGTTCGTGCAGGAATTTTTGCAACGATGCAGCTTTTTGGAGTTCTTTCAGCATAATTTTGAACTGTGGGGATCTGTTGCGTTGGCATTCTCTACGAACTCTTCTTTTTTCTGATAATAATAATAGCCGTCCCACATCCTCAGAGTAAATTTTGTTAAATCTCACCTGTCGAAAGGTAGAAGAAGCATTTCCAGCAGCTTGCTTTATGTAAGCCTCTAACTGTGTAATAGAGGCCTCCATATCTTCAGGCGTTCTCAGCGGCAAATTTTTCGTGCAATGCACACTTAAAAATTTTTTATATTTCAAGCAATCAATGCGTAATTCGTGTGTGCATCAAACCGCGAGTGGGTGAGGTTGTTGTGTGTGAGTATATAGTTATAATAGTGGGTGAGTGATCTGAAGATAAATCTAAGGTGTCGTCAACTTAAATTATTTCGGTGGGAACTCCTTTTACTACTCCGAAGTCAATAACATCAGGTATTTTTCGGCGATCTGTAGACCAGTAAGTTGGCTGTCCACTTGAAACAACATTCAATCGCCTTTTTAAAATCGTGTCAAACAGCACGCGATCTTTAGGGGTGATTAGCCGCGATCCCCAGCACTTATGCTTACCGTTGAAGTCACAAAAAAGCGTGGGTCTAGTGAATTAAAAAATGTAATGTCTGTAATAGAAAACATGGGAGGAGAGCAAAAGATGTTAGTTACTTGAAGATAGTCTTGACAATGATCACCCATTAAGTAGTGTTTTAATCTCGATTTTATTAGTAAAGCCGAACCACCACAAGCTCCACCCTGGGGGTCCTTTGTATCGTAGAGAGTATATCCGTTGATTTGAAAAAGCTTCGTCTCAGAGATAAGCCTGACATCAATTTGTTTATCCATCATGAAGTACTCGAAGTCGCTTTTATGTTGGCGGATGCCGTTTGCGTTCCAGAAACAAATTTTTAAGTTCATGGTTAGTTTAATGCAGCCTACAATAATGTATACTACATTTTCAGTACTTCCTGCATCATGCAGGTCATGTTGGTTATAAAAAAATTTACTGATTTTATTAAATTTTCTATTGAAGTTTCAATTCGATCAAAATTGAAACCAATGTTTTCATTGGCAAGAGTCCGTTTTTGAGCTGTGGGCTGGTTAGACTTCAAAGCATTAGCGTATGAAAACTGACTGTTAGGTATGTTTCGCGCTATGGCCTGGTTAGCCTTAAAAACGTTGGCGTATGAAGGCCGACTGGTAGCTGGCTGGCGCAGCTAGGGATAATTGATATTGTCGAAAGTAATAGGTTGAGCATAGGTGTGATTACGTCTTTTAGACAAAGACTGCTTAGCACGTTTATAGACACGGTAGCCCCTGTTGTTTGCAGTGTGGTTTTCATGGTTTTCATGCCAATTGCTACTCGTTTTAGTTTTTGAATCATCTTTTGGCTTATCACAATTGGCAGTGCGTCACAGATGACACAAACGGTGCACAACTTGCAATATGTTTTGATGTGACCATATTCCTTCCAATTCAGGCGGTGGATAGGTCCTGCTCGCTTGTGTAGTTCCTCTACGGTATTTCCTCGGTGCAGAAAATATCCTTAGCTATAAATTGGGTGTACATCATTCTTCTTTAATTTCATGTCACCTGGTTCTAGTTCCACACGGAACAGTGGTTAGGGAACTCGCTCTCTATTTTTAATGTTAGTAAAATTTTTCACTTTAAAGTTATTATTTTGTAGGCCCGCTTTTACCTCTTATGGGTCCACGTATGAATCAAAGCCTTTTATCGCTACCTAGACGCCTTTTTTACTTTTCAGTTGGTAAGCGTAAACATTTTTATTTTATGTTTTAACCCTCGAAGTGGCACATGGTTCTGGCCAGACATATTTTTTTCATGCTTCAATTTAGCATACTTCTATTTTAGGTACATGGCTGTAATTTCAGGTAATCTCCCAAAATATTATTGGATTTCGATGTATAAATTAATAATTGAAAAAAAGTCCTTGGAACAGGACAAAAAAGCCAAATAAAAAAATTTTCACCTTACTTTTGGTACATGGTGTCTGGCCAGACCCCTATGCATTTTGTATGAACGCATAGGCAAAGCACATGGCACGAGTTGGAAATTTGTATTTACTTTATTCTTTTATGCTTCTTTCTTTCTTCTGATTTTGTTTGTGAGTTAGTTATTCATTGAACGTTGAACAGTGAAGAAGTAATCTAGTTTTTGTGCGGTAATTTTGAACTTGTGAATAATTTTACGCAGGTAGATTTGTTGCGTTGTTAGTATATTATGGCTCATGAACTGGAATTTATTTATAATACACGCTTGCGTAGCGCGAATTTGCAACCCCAATTGTCAGAGGCATTAGTGCGTGATATATATATATATATATATATATATATATATATATATATATATATATATATATATATATATATATATATATATATATATATATATATATATATATATATATATATATATATATATATATATATATATATATATATACATATTTTTGGATACAAAACATGATTGATTGATAAAACGTTTTGAAGTAAAATACTATTAACAAAGTTCAGAAAACTTTTAAATATTTAGAAGTACAAATCTACGTTCTTATTTTAGTGTATGTTGTTAATGCATTTTTAATAATTAAACTAAGTAATGAAGCGTACCAAAAATCAGAACGATCAATAAACAAGACTGCGGACAACAATATTTAAAAAATTATGGTATCTAATATTTTTCAGAAAAAGTACCTTTTTGAAAAAGCATATTTTCCAAAAAGTACGATTTCTTTAAACTTTTTCTGAAAATTTTCTTTTAAGTTAAAAGTATATTTTCAAAAAAAACATATTTTTCAGTTAAGTACTTTTTTTCATTTCCTAAAAGTATATTTTCAAAAAAGTAGATTTTCTAAAAAGTGGTTTTTTAAAAAGTGTCTTTTACCAAAATGTAAATTTTTAAGAAAGTAACTTTTTCAAAAAGTTTCTATTCGGAAAGTCCAAATATAGCGCAAATGTTCCTGTTTAATATCCATCTTTTAAAATTCTCTATATCAGTTAAGTTTTATGTGACTAAAAGAGCCTTCGTTGCAAATTTTGTGAAAATTTGCCCAATGCAATGCATTTTGCTCGGTTTACCCTATTTGATACATATTTTATCCCCCTTGTGAAAACAAATATTTTTCCAAAATCAACTTTTGTTGCGTGGTATGGGATATGAAATAAAAATAAACCATATCTACACACATAAAAAAATATGCATAGAAAAAGTACCGAAATAAGGTACCGTTTTTATCTCTGATATGTTCGAATTTCAAAAAAGTACCAAAATATAGGACTTCTTAAGGAGAGCAGAATACAACATACATTTTATTTCTATTTCTTTTACTTTAGGAGATAAATGGAACACCAAAAAAGACCCAAATAAAATGTTTACCCTTTTCGGCCCCTAAATGTACAAATTTCAAAGAAGTACCAAGCACCTGCAATCTTGTTTTTTGATTTAGTTATGTTTTTTTGAATTTTATGTCTACCTTAGTTAGATCTGAAGATATAAGGTTGCCGAATTTACCTGTTTTTACCCATTTTTATCCCCTTAGATGTTGTGTCCCAAAACAACTTTCTTAGTGGATCTATACATCGAAATGGAAATTGACATGCAAAATGTTTTTTTACTTAAAACTATTAATTCAGTATATCACTGTCCATAAAAAGTAGTTGTAAGGAAAAAAGTACCAAAAAAAAAGTTACACATTTTACCTTTTATATATGCGATTTTCCAAAAAGTACCAAAACGTATTTGAACGCTTCTTAAGAAAAGAAGAATACAATTTGAATTTCATTTCTATCTTTATTACTTTAGGAGATAAATGGGTTACCAAAAAAAGTACCAAAAAGATACCAAAATAATAGTTTTACCTTTTCCTCTCTCTAAATATAGAGTATTCAAAAAAACTACAAAAAACCTTTCGGCTCATTATGATGTTTTTTAATTGTATGTCTACTGTAGTTAGAGCCGGAGATATAACGTTAACAATTTTACCCGTTTTTACCCCTTAGCATTGCAGTTTCCAAAAATCCCTTCTTATTGGATCTATACATCGGGTCTATTGATCATATTAAAAATTATTCTGTATATAGCATATCTTTGTAAATAAAAACGGCTGTATAGAAAACTGCACTAAAATGAGCTATGATTTTTCCTTTTATATACTTTAATCTCCAAAAAGTACCCAAACCTGTTTGAAGGCTACTCAAGGAGAGAAGATTACAGTTTAAATTTTATTTCTAACTTCATTATTGTAGAAGATAAATTAGTTACCAGAAAAGTACCAAAATTATGAATCCAGATTAATATTGCAAGGAACAAGGGAAAAACTAGCATCAACTTAATTTTTCAACGTAAATAGCATTATCTGTTTACAAATTTTAGATTTCCTTTGAAAATCATTTGCTTCTATCGCACTGTGGGTTGTTATATTTTCGAAGAGTGTAATAGGTAGGTCCTATTTTGCTACGAATAATTATTTGAAGTTGACATAACTTTTGACACTGCTGGTCGATTTTATTGAAATCAGTCTTATTTGAAAGAAAATTTAGAGTACTTTTTGCTCATGTATAAATGTTTGTAAATAATTGTTTGAAAATATACACATTTTTTATTTGTCCATGTGAACCCAAGTCAAAATTAAAAAATGGTCATAACTTTAAATTCATCTTGCGATTATTGTAATTTTTTGTTTTAAACTCTTTACTTATTTTTTGTGTTGTAGTTTCTTCGCAAAAATCATTCCCAAAACAACCGCGAAAACAAATGTAACGCGCAATACACAATAATGGTAAAATATGTTAATCCTACCTTCTCATATTTCATTTAGTTTCATTGGCAAATAAAAAACACGGTTAGAATAAGAATAATATTAATAGTATAATATTTTTCTCTTTTAAAATTTTATAAAAAAATTTAAACATTTTAAAAATAAAACTTTGTAAAGCAGTTGGTACACTCATAAACCTATTTGCTTCTTCACCCACAAAGTATGCAATTTTTTATTTTATTAGTTATTCCTTGTGCATGCGTATTCACAATATATGTACATAATCATAATTAAAATATTAAGTATACGTAGAATTGACAAAAAAAAAACAGTATGACCATATTGTTACGAAATGAAAAATGCAGATTCAAATATAACAACATAAAAATGACAGCTCTGATGATAATCGATATTTGGTAGCCCTAAATAGATCTCTCCCTATGTAATGTTAAATTAAAAACATTGGCAGCACTTTTGAAACGACCGTTTGAGTTCAAAATAGCGGAAATAGAACTTTCTGGAAACAGTGCCGAGAACGTCCAATATTATTCGAGAATGTCAAAAGACAATGTAGATAACGACAACTAAACAACCTTAACTGTAAAGCGGCCCACCCACTTGCAATATAATTGTGCAACTTCTTGCATTGTACAATAAAACCACCAATGTGTATGTATGTCATATTGGAAGGTGGCACAATATATTGACGTAAACCAAAAGACCTTTGATTTTTATTGTACAATCAAGAAAATTGTGTAATGTGTGGCAATATTGTTCAGCATTATGTTTACTTTTTCATGGTCAGGAAAATTGGACAATATTTTCTTTAAAAATATTTTGCCGTTTATTGTATAGTATAGGTCCAAACGACAATAATATGTACAATAACATATGCAATAATATTGTATAATGGATGGGCCGCTTAAGAAATGTAAACTTGATAACACCGTAATTTGTTTAAGTAGCAATCTTTGAAACATTAGTATATGTGTGTATATAAAGATAAAGATGCACCAGTGTTGCAGAAAAATGAAAAAAAATTACTCCTTCCTTTGAAAAAAGTTACATATTGAAATATATCTTGAATAAATAGTAAATTTATGTGATTTATATAAAATAAATATTTTTATTCCATATTTGAGTGATAATCTAGTTGTGATCGAAAGACTTCAAATGAAGCGATTTCACCGAACAGATATTCTGTAAATTGAGGGAGATACAGTGGAATCTAAGTTCGAATAAAGTACTCTTAGCCTCGAAAAAATGAAAAATACCAATAAATTACCCTTTAGTAGAGTTTGTTTTTCAAACCGTGCGAATTGAAATCGATCGATTTCCACCCCATATTCTGGTATGAGACAACAAATTCATTTATTGAACAAAAACATAGCTTAGAATAAAAATAGATAAACTTTTTAGTTTTCAAATAAAGATTTATTCGTTGAGGGTCAAGCAATATGTCCATATGCATTTTATTGGTGCTTGTACCAAATTATCAGTAGATTCAACCATACTTTTGAAAAGCTTCAAACAACTTATCTTATACACAGGCTTTTAAATACCATTTGAAAATAAATTCCAACTATATTTTTTATAAATCACAAGGGAATAAAATAAGCGTTGTAGGCTCAGAAACTTATACAAAACCCACCAAACAATTTGTATTCGATATGTACCTATATAAGAATGGTACTGTGTTCATCATTTCGTGCGATTTGCTGTCAAAAGTTCATATAATAAAAATTGTCACGAATTTCTCATGAAAAATTGTTGCAGAAGTAGTACTCTGATTATATTGTGAAAAACATATGAAATGTATCTACAACTTTTTGAGTCTTCATGCGAAATAATATAAGCACCACTTTTTCGTGTGCAATTTACAAAAAACACATTGGGGTTTTCTTTAAACGTACATAATTGCAGCATACTTTCAAGGGCTATTATAATTAGTTAAGCAAAGCATATACATTACTCCAGTATACTAGCACAAACAAGTGACGTTGAATCGTGCTCTAAACACATACCATACAAGCATACTGGTGCAATATTCATTTCTTTAAAAATTCTGTATGGATGAGTTGTTGTACACAGTGCGAACCGCATTTATTTTTAAAACAAAAATTAAGGAAAACGCGGGTTTTTTATTAAAAAATTATTAGTAATGATATGTTTTATTTCAGAAATACCTTACAATACATATTTTGTTCCTTTTTTCTTAATTTATGAGTAATTTGTTCAAGTAAATGTGTGTTGCCCCGATGTTTACTCTCTGACAACTTTTCTCAACTGAGCTAAATTAACCATACACAATACCACAAACTGGTACCATCAACAAAATATCAAACTCTGTTTGACATTGCTGCAAAAATCGTACAATCACACCAAATGCCCATACACGACCCAACCACTGGCGCCAACACGTGATTGCACGTGCATACTGGTGTATTGTATGCGTCCCTTTACTTTCATATTTTTCGCATGAAAAAAATAATGTTGAACAACATTTTTCGCAAATTTGAGCAGAGTACTTCCCGACTAGAAATTTTTATGCAAACACGTTTGGGATCTAACTAGGATCCCAGTTCCGATGTAACGCAGAAACGTATTTGGGACCCGATTGGTTTCCTGTGGGGAAATATCAAAATCCTGCAAAAATTTGCTCAAATCGGGAAAATATCAAACTCTAATATTGAATTAAAATTGCTGAAGCTATCGAAGGGATCAAAGTATGTAACATTTTCCTCTGTTGAAGATGAGCATGATATACGATTAAAAATCTTTGTTAGATTTTCCCAACAAGTTCCCAATAGTTTCCCACTTCGGAATAACTTTTGTTAAGTCATTAATTTGTACATGGGCTATCCCAACAAGTTCCCGGTCAAATCACAAATGGGATAACCCCTTTGGATGTGCCACATGCATTCCCAATCGGGCCCCAATATGAGTATTGGGAAAATTTCTAGTCGGGTTAGCTATAGACATTGCTTAACCCTCAACAAATAAATCCTTAGTTTAAATAAAATTGGGAGAATATTTCAAATAATAATTTTAACAAATGACGTATGCAATGTGTATGATTGTTATGTTATTTAAACCGAATGGGCAGTTCTTGCCTTAATTAATGAATCAAGTACTTTTTCAAAAATATTACTTCCTTATTTGCCATGTACCAAAAGTAACGAAAATTTCGTCAAATATAAAAAATTATGCATGTTACATCGGGCCTTCAAAGGTCAAGAAAAAATTAACAAATGTAACCAAACGGCATCACAGACATGCACAAGAAAAATCTCATGCATACTACTCGCGCACATAAATGACACCACAGCAAGACCAAATGATCAGACCGTACACTTAGTCTGTGTCCATACGAGTCAACTTTTGCTTCTGCAACTTTCTTAAATTTTCTTTTGAAGTTGCATTCGTGTCCATATAATGAAATTCTTGTTGCGCAGCTTTTGTTTTTTACATAGAGAGTTGCATGTACATGAAACAGTGTACCCCTTCCCAATCTTCTTACCTCTCTCTCCCATATACTCAAAAGTTGCGCAGCAAAAGTTGATTCGTATGGACATAGACTTAAAGATGAAATGAGACCTGCATTACAGTACAGTTAAAGATAAAGAGCGACAACTATATTCCAGAAAGTTGGAGAAGCTACCAGAAGGTTTTATAGTTTACTATAAAAGGGAGGCAGCCGGACGAACGTGATTAATTGTGTTTTTGAACTTCGACGAGTAAATATCGCTAAAAATAGTTAGTGATAGTAAAGTAATAAATAAAGAGTGTTACTGAGAATTTACTTGGGAAAATATATATATCCGTGTTTTATTTTATTGCAATTCAACGAATCCTGCGAAAATAATAAAATAGTTTTTATGTAAAGGACTAAAAACGTAACAATATAATATTTCTTCTTTAAAAATTTCATAAAAAAATTTAAACACTCGAAAAATAAAACTTTGTAAAGCAGTTGGTACACGCATAAACCTATTTGATTTATCACACAAAAAGTATGCAGTTTTTTATTTTATTATTTATTCCTTGTGCATACGCATTCACTATTTATGTACATAATCATAATTAAAATATTAAGTATACGTAGTATTCGCAAAAAAAGGCAGTATGACCAGGGGGTCAATTCCTGTTCTGTGAAACGGTGAAATGAAAAGTTTTTAATCTTTGCATAGTAGTTTTAATTCTCGTTCAATGAAAAAATGAAAAGTAATGTGAATATTTTTTCAAATGAAAAATATTGGAATGAAACTAATTTTTTTTTACAATTACACAGCACTGTGGATTCTTGTTTTTTATAGCCGTGCATATAACTGTAAAAATTTTTTATATGAAAATATATTTTACACATAAAATTTGTAAGTGAAAAAAAAGTAAGAGTAAACTTACTGCCGAAAGAATGCTTTATTTTTTATTATTCATTAAATAATAGAAGAATGTTAACCTTGCAAACGATAAATAAAGATTTATATGTCATATACTAATCTCTCTTTTTAAAGCCGATAAAACATCTGACAACAACTGATAGCTTTCAATAGAATTTGGAACGATTTTCCGTCATCCCACGTCAAATTTGGTTTGTAAACAGACCGGTTTCGGCTATGTGCCATCTTCAGTGTTCTATTGAATACTTCAATAGAACACTGAAGATGGCACATAGCCGAAACCGGTCTGTTTACAAACCAAATTTGACGTGGGATGACGGAAAATCGTTCCAAATTAAAAAAACCCCGTCGGAAGAAAAACAAAACATTCAATAGAATTGGCTGATTTTGAACTTTTAAAAAATCTACTTTTTTGAAAATATAGTTTTAGAAAATGGTACTTTTTGAAAGAAAAAAATACTTAATTGAAAATTTACTTTTTTGAAAATATACTTTTAGCTTAAAAGTATATTTTCAGAAAAAGTTTAAAGAAATCTTACTTTTTGGAAAATATGTTTTTTGAAAAAGGTACTGTTTTAAAATAGTGCTTATAAAAAAGGTTATACTTTGGAAAAGGTACTTTATTAAAAATATACTTTTTGAAAAAACGTTTTTGGCAATAGTAGTTTTGTAGAATGTATTTTTTTTCCAAAATATACTTCTATGAAAAAAGTTCATTTTGGAAAAAGTCTTTTAAAAACAAATTTGCTGTTTGATAATATCTTTTTAAAGATGTACATTCTTGAAAATTTTCTTTTGGGAAATGGTGCTTTAGAAGGTTAATTTTTGAAAAAATACTTTTCGGAAAAGGGTACTTTTAGGAAAGGACACTTATATTAAAAATGTACTCCAGGAAAAATCTGCAAACTGGAAATGATCTCTTTTAAAAGGAACATTTTGGATCAAGTGTCTTTTGGCACTTTTTAAAAAAAGTAACTCCTAAAAACAGTACTATTTGGAAAAAGTACTTTTGCTATAGGTATATTTTTTGAAAAAGGTATTTATTGAAAAAAATGCTTTTTGAAAAAGTTACTTCTTACAAGAAATGGTACTTTTTTAGTAAAGGCTTTTCGGAAATGGTATTTTTGAAAACATCGTGTTTTTGAACATGAATTTTTGGAAAGGATACTTTTCTAATTGCTCTTTTCAAAGGTTTTTTTTGGATGTACGTTTTTCCGAAAAGGCCCTTTGAATAAAAAGAAAAATGCAAAGTATGTTGACAATAGGGATGCCAGATCCAGATTCGCAAAAGCTGGACATTGGTGTTAAAAAAGCTGGACAAATTAACAAAAAGCTGAATATTCGAAAATATCTAGAAAGTTTTAATATTTGTTTTGTATGAACAAATTTTGAAAACTTTTCAAACAATACGGTTAAAGATCTACCCATGAATTAGCATTAGCATCAACGAAATTCAGCCACATATTACCTTAACCCATTAATATTTTTTGAACATAAATGCAACGATACGCCTTTTGGCCGGTACGATACCAATACTCAAAAGAGAGCCGATTTTTATTTAAAAAACAAAGTACACATTCTCAAATTTTGCGGAGAAGGACGATTTCAGAACTTTGTTTGATTATGACCTGTAGTGGAAATAATCTTTCAGATGAGGCAAAACTCATTTGAAAACGCTCCAAAGCCTACTTCTCGTAAACTTATCAGAACTTGTGCGAGGTGACCTTGTTTGCAATAGTTGCATAATAACTGAAGATGATTTTTTGATATAGAAGTAGTAGACTGATTACACAGCACAAAAAAATGTTGGCTTTTTTGAGTTATTTAAATAAAAAGCGATGATCCTTATGTATTTTTATCCCTTGGTGACGTCACTAGTTTTTCCTATCAGCTCTAGTTTCAAAGATATAGTGACATTTAGCATTTGCATAATTTACACCACTTTTTGTATTATTCGCTTAATATTTTACAAATGGTCCTCCAAACTTAAAAATAATTTCTCTTTTATTTGGATGGAGTCACATTGATGAGTATATCAGGATAGCATACTGTTATCGCAAGGATGTTAAAAATGGTGTTTTTAGTTTAGTCCTTAAAACTAAAATAACTGATCCTTATGTATTTTTGTCCTCTGATTCTCTAATAATTTTTATTATTCTAATAATTTTGTATTAGTAATAATTTTGTATTAAAAATTAAAATTTTTCTTTAAAATTTTTCAAATTTCAAATATACGATATAATAATTACAAATAACACAACCATTTTTTGGACTGGCCCATACAACAAATTAACATCTTATTTAATGGATCATGCTGAACTCAAATGTACTAAAAATTTAGATACCGAGCGGCGAGTTTTAAAGATATGACCATTTTTAAGCATGCAAAATAAAGTTTGTTTTAGACTTCGCTAAGCTTGCGCAAAGTTTTTGAATGGAGACAGTATTATTTTAGAAAGATTCTTAAAGTAGAAGAACTAGGGTTTCATGAGTAACTATTCGTTCAAATCGGACAACCTGTTGTTATATTAGATCAATTTATTCATTAGATATGTTATTAGCTTTTCTCAAATTGTCGAACTTGAACCGCAAAAGCCCGCGTAGTGTGTACAATTTATAATAACTAAAGACAGAAAATTTATCATAGAAGTAAGAAATAGTTATTTGCAATATTTAAATGATATCCGTAGTATATATACCCGATGGATAGTCCGAAACTTTCGAAATTAAAATTTTTTTTCAACTAATAGAACTTTTACTTGAACCTGAAGTCTGAAAAAATATTTATTTTTTTATATAATAAAAATACCGGTAGCTTTCGGTTTAATGCGTGGGTTTTTACCCATCGTGTGACGCTACACATATAATCATTCATAACAGTGAGTCTCTACCTGATACATTTTTACCATTCTAAATGTCAAATCGCTATCAAGATACAAATTTATCAGGTATAGACTGCATTTATTAGTGTTATGGCAATGTCTTGACAATTTTGTCAGAGCTCAAGCTGAGACAAATTTGTCTTGATAAAAAACGTAAGCAAACTGTTTGAAGTCTGAAAAAATATTTATTTTTTTGTATAATAAAAATACCGGTAGCTTTCGGTTTAGCTCTAAAATGCGTGGGTTTTTACCCATCGTGTGACGCTACACATATAATCATTCATAACAGTGAGTCTCTACCTGATACATTTTTACCATTCTAAATGTCAAATCGCTATCAGATACAAATTTATCAGGTATAGACTGCATTTATTAGTGTTATGGCAATGTCTTGACAATTTTGTCAGAGCTCAAGCTGAGACAAATTTGTCTTGATAAAAAACGTAAGCAAACTGTTTGACGTTTCAATTTATTTTCGAAAACTAAAATTTTTACAAAATTTTTACAAACAAATTTACGAATAAATATGAATGCTTTAATTAAATAAAAGCAGTTTAATGAAAAAATAAGTGAAATAGTTTACGAATAGTGACAAAATACCTTCACGACGCCAAACAAATTGTGATTTATCATAACAAAACAATATCAAAAAATTGGCATCTGTTCTGCCGACGTTTTGTTAGTTATCATGATAAAAATATATCAGGTATAGTTGTAGGGTAATAATTATAAAGGTGTGTCCACATCTATAATTATATTTATAAAGGTGTGTCCACATCTATAAATATTTGCGCCGAACGCGTTCACCGCGAATATTTGCGGCGAATTTTAGTTAGTGTGAACGTGTACGGCGCACAGAAACGACGCAAGAATTTTGGTCACATTCAACGCACACGAACCATGGCTTGTTGGTTTCTGACGAACAACGCAAAAATTTGCGCCGCATGCTGTTCTGGTGTGGACGCATTTGTAGAAATAGTGCTAGTTTTACTGTTTCATCATTTTCTTGAGCGGGTATACGAAAAAATTTTAATGAATAAATATTTGTGTGATAAATATTTAAAAGCTCGTCCACATCTACAAGCTAAAATTTGTGCCGCAAATATTTTCAGCGAACACGTTCGGCGCAAATATTTTTAGATGTAGACCCGCCTTAAGAAAGACATTTTTTTTGCAGACCAGTGTTACCTTATTGCATGACAATTACAAATTAATTAAGAAAAACTGTAACATTATTGTTCGCAGTGTAATTTTTGAAAATCCTCTATGTAATATAGCTAGTAAGAAATATAAATTTCAATTATACTGGTGTGTATACTCGAAAAAATATGTTAGTGGTTAGAATTGTGTCCAGATTCACACGTAGATACGTTGTTTGGTGTTGCATTTGCAGAATTAATATTTTTGTATATACATTAGGGTGGAGTGATTGTTTTTAATTGAGCAATCGCTTTTTAATACCTGCAAAAGTTCCTTTCTTAACTCCCAAATATACACCGAAATTTTCATTTGGCACATTATATATAGAGGTGCCGCCAGCATCATTAAGTTTGGCAAAATTCTTGAATTTAGTTAAAAATTACATATCTTTTGTGAACGCCAAAAGAAATTCTGAGCAAAGTCCTGTTAGTATGAGATAGAAAAGGTTCATATTGAAAGGTGCCTCTGGAGACGTGGATTTGTCGCACATTGCGGAGGTGAGTTCACAACTCTTTTCAAATGATATTCGAACGATATCAGTCAACTTGCGCGCGACTAATATTTTTTGTTATTTATTATTTAAAAAAAATCAAAACTTTATTTAATTTAATAAAACTTTATTTATTCTAAAAATACAACACGACTTAATGTTAGGAGTAGAGAAATCAGACTGAATTTACAATGTTTCTTTATCTCAAATCATAACTTGCTTTCTTATTAATTTAAAGTTAACTTATTTTTCATGTCATCATTTATGAATGTATTTATTTGGAAATAATAAATGGCCTGATTTAAATAATTCTTTCACAATTTGCAAAAAGTGTAATTAATTAAAAAATGATTAAATAGCATTAATATGATTATTTCGAAATAATAAGTGTTCTAAAATTACAGTTTTAAATGTAAATGAACTTAGAGTTCATTTACCTATTTCTTTTAGAAATTTATCAATGTTGTCACTATAAGACTTATATGTAACTCGCGCCCTATTTCTTTTGTGAGACCCTTTGAATTTTACGGCTAAGATAAGTAGTATTTTTAATTTCCTCTTCATGGCTTAAGTAATTATTGTAACACTTTAGCACATATATTCTCTTTATTACAGTAAAATGTCGGTGTTCGGTTCACCAGAAAGACTAGCAGTATTTCAATTACCAACTTATGATGACGTTATGAAAAATTACCTCTTCATTAAATATGAATTAAAGCCCGATAAAACAGCAAAAGAGCCGACCGTTCATGACATATCCGAAAATTGGCTCAGGAAGTTTTAGAAATGTGGCAAACAGCATCTGTCAGGCTTGAGAGAATGCTACAACATATTCGTTCCTACCATAACAAATATAGAAGCTTAATGAAACCTTATTAAGGCCGTCAAACAAAAAAAAAAGTCACTAAGAAAAGATTAATAGATTTATATGTAGCTGAGTCCTGCAGATTATTTGATATTTACAGTTGCAAACGCATACTTATCCCAAATTGTACTTGTTTAAAAAACAGACGTCTTCTAAAGGAAGAAATACATTTTGTACTTGATCAAAGAACAACAAGAAAAATTGTGATAGGCGGTGTAGATGTGGTCGCAACTATAAAAAATAAGAAAAAACAAGAAAGAAAAGAAAAAAAACTTTATTTACAGAGATATAACTGATTTTGACAAACCGTGTTGTTCTCGTTCTTTACCTGATGACTTGCAATCGAAAGCAACAGTACAAGCGATAGAGTAGCTTCTAGCTTATATCTTGAAACACCAAAGCAATTAGTTGCATTAGGCCTTGCCTGTGATCGCACTGGAGTCTCTGACAGACCCGCTGCCATTATAGCTTCTTCTGCGTTAAAAGATGTTGGCATTATTTCATCAACCGATCCAAGTGGTGTTATTTATTATCGTTCAAAGTTGTGCCATGAAAGAACAAAAGTCAGAGCAGCTTTACAGGATGCAGATCGCAAGAAAATCCTACGACGGCAAAAAGGATACACATTTGATTAGTATTCAGAAGAATTATACGTTTTACAGAAAAATAGTACTAGAAAACCATTATGTGATTTTATTAGAGCCAGTAAGCGACTATTTCGGGCATGTAACGTGCAAAATTGCTGTAATAACTGACTTGAAATCCAAATCGGTGAAACTCAGTGAAATAGTTGTTGTTGGTTACGATGGAACAGTAGTGAACACAGGTTTTAAAGCTGGTATTGTTCGTTTAATCGAAGAAGAGCTTAATAAACCATTGAAGTGGCTTATCTTCCAGTTGCAGTCCAATGAATTACAACTGCGATATCTGTTGTTACATTTGGTCGGAAAAACTACACGGCTTAAATGCTGTGCGTGTGCCATTGGATCTCAATTACAAAAATGTGAAACAATGCCAAAAAGTATCGTTACGGTATTATGACCGGTATTAGCAGTGGCGTTTATTCTTCAAATTTAGCTGATATTGAACATGGATCTCTCAACCATTCTAGATGGCTTACAACAGCAAATCGAATTCTGAGATTATATGCTACTAAGCCGGACGCCGAGGAAAAGTTAGTGATATGAGCCACGTACGTGATGAGAGTTTATGGTCCGATGTGGTTTACAACACAGTCTAACCAGGCGCGACACGAGCCGGAAGATATTGCCATCTCAGCCGAAGTGGCCGGCATCACAAAAGATAAATAAGAAAGTAATAGTGTTTCTTTTTGTTTTGTTTTACGCATACATTTGTAAAATGTGCAACACTTTTAATTGGATAAAATGAAATGCCAACACGTAATTGTTGTCTCTTTCTCATCTAGCCGGCATAAAAATCTGGGCTCAAATCGTCACATCCGTGAACGTACAACTCGTCACGTAAAAACGCTATTTTGGGAGTATGACGTACGTGAACATACTGTAATCCCATACAGTTTATACGATTGATGTGCCACGTAATTTATTTTAGTAAGATTGCCGATACGATAACGGATGTGACGATTTGAGCCCTGATTTGGGCAATTTTCAACTATCAAAGTTGACGTGTCTGGTTAGACTGTGGCTTACAATAAAATGTTATCCCTCGTATATAAACGAAGCTAAGCACTTGTGGCAAACAATAAGTCTGAGTCGATATATGAACGCCGGTTTGAAGAAGATCGTAATCAAGGTAATCCAACGAAATGAGTATTTCGGTCACCCAGAAAATCTTCTTATTGCTATGCTTGGAGATGACAGATCGACAAATTCGAACGTTTAAAGTGCCTTCATTTATGCTGTTTGATTTATTTGGCCAATTATATATGTATATAATTTGAGTATATGAAGAATTATTCAAGCTAATCAGGCCTAACGTATTTAATGTTAATAAAACAAATTTATTACATTTTGTACCCAACGTTTCGTCAATTGTTTGTTGACTTCTTCAGGGGCTTTCGTCTATTTAAATTTTAAAAAACATTACATTATTACAAAATTAATCAGATTTTACACAATTTTACTGATTAATTTTGTAATAATGTAATGTTTTTTGAAATTTAAATAGACGAAAGCCCCTGAAGAAGTCAACAAACAATTGACGAAATTTTGGGAACAAAATGTAATAAATTTGTTTTATTAAGTGTTGTGTTTTTCTTCCGACGGGGTTTTTTTGAATTTGGAACGATTTTCCGTCATCCCACGTCAAATTTGGTTTGTAAACAGACCGGTTTAGTATTCAATAGAACACTGAAGATGGCACATAACCGAAACCAAATTTGACGTGGGATGACGGAAAATCGTTCCAAATTGTTTTATTAACATTAAATACGTTAGGCCTCATTAGCTTGAATAAGCCTTCATTTATTTTCGATGCTGAAGCATTATGACGTTGCGAGACTGTGAGATAACTGAGCCACCTCTGACTTTGGATATATCTGATGAAGACTTGAAAGCCATTGTTAAAAGCGGTTTCGGTACAGGTCAAAATATTAAAGATTTCCCTACCGCTTTCAAGCCGTAGAACGCTGTATCAAAGTAGTGACAGAAGCATCAAGTGTAGTTTGTGGAAAACAAACGAGACGGTTTCATTAGGGCAAGACTACTATCGCGCCAACAAATGCATACTTGTGATACAAAAATGCAATTTAACATTTAATTACTTTATTTCTAAATAATTATCTAGGTTAACATAATCACTTTTGTCTTGTTTCCTTAAATCAATATGAAAAAATGAAACATATTTAATAAATAAAAAATAAGTTACCAAAAAAAAAAAAAAACACAATTTTAGTTATTGGATTCCTCAGTTATTGTTATGTATTTCACTTTATATTCATCAAAAACTAAAATTAATAACGTATCAGATAGTTTGAGAACAATATGAAAAATAAGTAATTTTTCCTGATTTTCAATTGTGTTGGGGCACCTCAAAACATCAAGACAAGTTATTTCGTACGTTCAATTTACTCACTGAAAGGCAACTTTTTATCGCTATTGCGTTGAAAAAAAACAAATTAATTTTTTGTTCATACAATATCGCTCCACCCTAATAAGCACATGTACATACATATGCATCTGTGTATATCTCATATTGGAAGCATTTGCCACACTCGCGCACATATTAGCGAATACATATTTATTCATGTAAAAAATAAACACTTTGGCTGTCACACAGAAAATAATGGCGCAACATGTTGTATACAACACTTTCATATGTTATAAGCCAGTGGTAGCCATTCTCTCAATTTCCTATGCTCGCGAGCATAGCCTGTTTTTTTTCATCAACATACGTACACTGTGCATGAGACTCACAGTCTATCTATTCCCTGCAGATAATGTGACTACTCCATACACGCATGTAAAGTATTATTACTCTATAAAGGACTAGCACTAGTCCAAAGGTAACCCAAATGTTTGGAGAAAACATGGTCGATTAAACATTACGATGTCCTAGGGATGGACCATATAATCCAGCTTTTCACTATATCGGTCTCAAAACTACTCCATGTCACTCCTTGATGGATCACTCAAGTGTTCGTATTGAAATTGTTAAAACATGAGCACTTGTCGCTTAACTACAAACTCGTGATTGCAAATGACATGGTCCATGTCTGCATTACAGCGGACTAGTCTTAAAATTACTTTATGTCACTATTCGATGGAGCACATAAGTTTTCGTTTTTTAACGATTGCAGTCGTTAAAACGCAAACACTTGCCGGTTAACTAGAAGCTATTGTTTGCAAATCACATGGTCCATGACTGCTCTACATAGGACCATGTTGTAACTAGGGATGTAAAGATACGCCGTTTTGCCGATCCGATACCGATACCGATATTTAAAAATAAATATCGCCGATACCGATTCCGATACCGATACGAATATTGAAATTGAGTTCAAGTTTAGATCAACAAAACTCAAGTGCAATTTCTTATTATACAAAATTACATTGTAAGAGAGAATATTTAAAATTGATTTTATAGCCCAGTATAAAAAATTGGAAGTAATTTTTAAGGCGCTACATTTTCTTTGCTTCAAAAAAATCTGTATTAAAAATATGCAGATAATTAGTAGAAAAGCAAGAAAAAATTTTTAATTCCTTTGTAATTTTAAAAAATACTCGTCATGCTTTTTGAAAAATTGATTTTTTAAAGAACATTTATCAACTAATATTCTTCTAAATAACTTAATAGCTTAATTATTAAAAGTTTTCTAAAAGTTTATATTTATCCACTTAAATTTACATGAAAATAAAGTTTTGAGTTTAAATTCGCATAAAAAAATTGAGAAAATGGGTAATTTTTTAT
Organism: Panzeria rudis; assembly: GCA_956483635.1. Taxonomy (NCBI): domain Eukaryota; kingdom Metazoa; phylum Arthropoda; class Insecta; order Diptera; family Tachinidae; genus Panzeria; species Panzeria rudis. Next base: position 81,836,919 of record OY101448.1, read on the forward strand.
CCTCTTTCCTTGAGGAAAAATCATTATAGAGTACCGAAAAAGAAATTTGTCCTAGCATCGCTTCCAATTCGGTGATTGGTAATCGAAAAACAGAACTTCTTGCAATGGCGAGGATATGTAAAACTAATTAGAAATTATCCAAATTTGCAATACTTCCGGATCGCGAATTCTACATTTTCATGACTTCTTTGGAGTGTCTTTTTTTGCTGGAATAAGATTTAAAAAACAACGACTTGAATTTGAATTCATGGTAAAATTAACAAAAAATAAATAATTTTTTTACAAAATAACAGCATAAAATAATATTAATTTTTAAAATTGATATTAATAAGATTTAAAAAATAACGAAGTGAATTTAATTCATGGCAAAATTGAACAAAAATAAATTATTTGTTAAAAAAAAAACTCTGAAAAAAATTTTTAAAGTATCGTCGTATCGACAGTAAAATATCGCCGATACCGATGTATCGGAAAATCTGAAGTATCGCCGATATATCGGTATCGGTATCGGTATCCATTTCAGATAAAATGGACCACGTAGTCCAATATTATCTGTAGGGTTTAGCCGCGAAGCACATACACAAACAAAGAATAAGATATTGTATGTTTGGCCACCACTGGTATAAACACATGACAGCAATATTTAAAAGAGTGAAAAAAGGAATTTTTCTCAATACCGGAGTAGACGAATTCACATGTGAATTAAGTGTGATTATGCTTTCGCGTGTTTGGATGTACTACATATTTTTGGAATTTTATGCCATGTTGAATAATAAAATATGAAATAAAATACATAATGACAATGAAAGCTATTTTTATAAATGGCATTGTTACAACCCAACAAAACAGCGATTTACTATTAAAATAACACATATGCATACAACAACAACAAACAATCTGTGCTTCGATGTACTTGTATTTTGATACACTCACACGTACTATAAGCGTAAATTGGTAACCTGCAGACATAGCAGGATATAGTGTGAAGAGTTGTTAAGGTTATTACATACTATGGAGTGAAGCTCACACGCTTTAATGGATGGTATCAAGGTAGATTGAACAGGTACTACTACAAGAACAGCTGTTTTAGTATATTTGAGAATGTGTGCGTCACACAGACAATATATTTTGACACATGTCTGGGATTTTTCTATCAACAACGGGCATGTGTTAGTAAATTTGAGAGAGCCTATGAATGTGTACGACTCACAGATAATGGATTTGACATATTTCTGGTGTATTTCTACAAACAAAATACATGTGTTTTTTGGTGTTGTATTTTTTTAGTTATGGTGGTACCTTAAATGAATATGAATATGGTATAAACAAAATTAGATTTTTTAGCACGTTGAAGTTTTAAGCGGCGAAATTAAGACATCGGCTTTGAACTTTATAGTATATTTCCACTATCTTTAAATTACGTAGACTTAGGTAAATTACTTCGAAATGTTTTCGCTGAGCTTGTGAGTGATTTGCAGTTCGAATTATCGTAGTCGAATGATGCACTTACTTTATTATACGGTGTGCGCAGCAGCTGCAATTGAACTTTTTTCATATATAGTTTAACATTTAAAATGAATTAAATTCTTTAATGCAACGCAGGGTTGCATATATAAGTCCAGTTCGAAAAAGAGTATTTCGACATAATTTGGAGCAAATTAACTTATTTGAGATAATTTGCCAATATGAAAAATATATGGGAAATCATGTCACCAATTACTTAATTTGGTCAAATCAAATATTTTGCCCTAAATCACGTATATTAAAGAGATTTATTCTAATAGAAAAAAAGGATATTTTTATGTAATCATCATCTATGGATGAGCACCGATACACAGTGGTTCCAATTAGAAAAAAAAAAATGATAATATATGTGTATCTTTGAGACTTGCTATACAACAAAAATAATATGTTGACATGTTTATTGTGATACATTATATCACAAAAGTTTTTTATTCAACAAAACATATGAAACGAAACCATCGTCTAAATATTTTTGCATTCACATCTTTTAATATATTTGTGATGTATTGTAGAATATTTTCATCAGCACTAGAACATCATAATAATCTCAGAATTTATCACGTTATTTAATATTATTGAAAAGCTATGATTTGTATACAGCTTTAAGAAAATATATCTTGTGGTACTTTATGATATTGTGGCCAGTTGTCCCCTTTGCCGCTTTGATGGCCATTGGATCATGAAATAAGTCAACATGTATTTACTCATGAGTATTTGGTTCTCAGTTTCTATTATTTAGTTTTTTATATAAATTTCGATATACACACATATTTAATTTGCAAAAGGGGGAAAAATTCAATTGCGGGTATACATCAAACTCTTTATTTGTTACTATAAACTTACAGACAAATATAGTAGTTGCAAATAAAACTATCAAACAATTCTGCTATAACATATTTTATTCAAAAGTATTTGATAAATTGAACTATTGTGCCATGTGCTCAACTCATTTATCATTTCATTTTTATATGTGTTCATCTGTTGTACTTATTTTCTCTATCTTCATTAGGGTGTCCCTTCAAATTTGAAGTTTCAAATGGTATGCCATGCGTAGGCGTTTGCACTTTTAATATCTGCGGTAACTGCGGTCTTTAAATATGTACATACATATGTATAATACAGAAGCCCTCGGTTAATTGCCTCGCAATAAGTTTACAAGATTTTTGGGTAATTTATCGTTGAAAGCATTTAAGCGAATACGTTTAGTTACCTCATAGAAGCATGTAGTTACACGAAGGCGTTTAAATGCCATCAATGACGTAATTGTCCCATTAAAAATAAGAGATTGTATATAAGCAGGTTTGTAAGGAAGAGAAGAAATACTTATGCTGATTAGCCTGCTTACAAGAGGTGTAATTCTTATATTGAGAATTCTCCCTTGGAAGCAATATAACTGGACAAATAAATATGTTATTAGTGATTCGACAGTTGTTGAAATACCTTGTGATTTTTTATTTTTTAAGCTTTTTTTTGTTGATATAGCGATTTTTTTTTGGTTTTGGTCTTTTTTTTAATTTGTATCATTTTTCGTTTTTTTGTTTCGATTTGTCGTTATTTGAAATTTTTTTGTTTTTTTCCGATTTTTTTAGTTTTGGGGATTTTTGGTTTTGGCATTTTTTTGTTTAACGCTTTTTTCGCTTTTTGATGATATTGTTAGTTTTAGCGATTTATTTTAGTTTTGGCCCTGTTTTCAGTTTTGGCGCTTTTTCCGGTTTTTGGATTTTTTCGGTTTTGATGATTTTTTTAGTTTAAGCGATTTTTTGTTCGGCTTTGACACTTTTTTCGTTTTAACTTTTTTTTCGGTTTTTGGCGATTTTTTTAGTTTTGACGCTTCTTCGTTTTTTCGTTTTGGTGCTTTTTTAAATTTTTGGTGTTTTTCACGATATATTTATTTTTAGCGATTTTTTTTAGGTTTTAATGCTTTTTTTCGGTTTGATGCCTTTTTTGCGATTCTTTGGGTTTTTTAGTTTTTTGTTCATCTTTTTAGTTTTGGTGATATTTTGCGTCTTAGCTTTTTTTAATTTCGGTGTTTTTTTCCTTTAAGCGCTTTTTTTCATTTTGGCAATTTTTCTTTTTGACATTTTTTTTAATTTTGGAATTTTGTAGTTTTACCGATTTTTAAAATTTGATGAGTTTGCCTCATGCAGTTTTACAAAATACAGCAAATTGTCTAAGCTACATAGTCAAAATTACATTAACTGATAGAACACCCTTTAATTTTTGTTATTTTAAATATCAGTGTTAATTGCTGTGGTGTATTCTACAGACTACACCAATTAACACTAACTTTGAAAATTTTAAGTGTCCATATACAAGTGTCTGTATGTTACATTATTTCAAAATTTTTCGTTGCTCACTTTAGAATCCTTTAATTTTTAACTGTTATATATTTGTTGTCGTAGCGGCTAAAATTTTACATGTGCTGTGAAAATTTCAGGTCCGTAGCTCTTATGGTTCTCGAGAAAACAGCCTGTGACGGACGGACAGTCAGACAGACAGAAAATGCTACAGAAAAACCAAAAATCCAAATGGGTATTGATCGATACATAGAAGTAATAAATAAGAAAAGAAAAAGAAGTCCCAAATCGACAAACCTCGCTCCAGTGGCAAAAGCATATAAAATGCAGAAGGGCATATCGTCCTCTTAAATAATTTTTCAGGATAGATAAAAAACAATAAAACAAACTATTGTCTGAATTAATGATACTATGCTTAAATTTTTTTTGTAATCACACTAGTTTAATTCTTATAAAGTTTTTTATCTCTCCTGAAAAATGTTTAAAAACGATGATATGCCCTTTTGCATTTTATATGACGATATGTATTTCTTTATTATATGCATATATCTAATATATGTATATTTATGTACAAACGTACATACATATGTATTACTTTAAGTTGTTTCTCACACAGATATTATTATTACCAAACGTACCAAAAAAAAAAAAAAAAAACAGAGAAAAAATACCCTCATTCCATTTAGCATACAAGTAACCCATCACTGCTTTACAACTGTCACTTAACAACGTTAGTTTTTCTATTTTATACTGATTGGAACGTAACGGCAGTGACTTTTAAATTCGGTAAGCTTTTGCATTGGTTTTCCCATGCCATACACGAACAGCTGACACGTTTTCTTAAAGAAATAGTACGGTACGGCTCACTATTTCTACCTTAACTATCCCTAGTTTCGCCAACCAGCTACCAGTAGGCCTTCATACGCTAACGCTTTTATGGCTTAATAGGCCATAGCGCAAAACATACCTAACAGTCAGTTCTCATACTCTAAAGGTCCAACTATAATATGCATAAGCTAGCTTAAGGTAATGTCAAAAAACAACGAAAAGCCTGTCAAATACTTAAGCAAATTAGAGAACACTTTCAGCTGACTATATTGAACTTACATGAATGTATGTACGCAGCGTTGCCATTTTGTTTATTTTTACATATAAATCGCACTTGTTTAAGACCAAGATTCTATTCTACATGACGGAATGATTCATTCGCAGGAAAATCTGATAGAATTCTTCCAGATTTTCTTGTGAATGAAACAATGTGTGTCGTGGGTGCCATAATATTACACAAAAAATATTAAAAAATAAACGTTTTGAAATATTTATGCTATTTTACATATTTCGTCAACTACTTTACAATAATATACATTCATAGTACAGCTATATTAAGCATATGTCTAATTAATAAAGCATACATTGCTGTTTTTTAGCAACTACACCAAAAAGTGCAACTCTGATCGGGTAGAGAATATTAATTTATGATATTTTTCAAAAAATTTGCAAATCGGAAAGACTTGCAAACAAATCTTTCACACATATTCACTTAAGCCACACTATAATACTTTTTAAGCACGCATGAGTTTTTTGACAGATGTAAGAACTAATGACGTTTTCTTTTCTACAAAAAATTTAGCACTGTTTTTTTTTATTAAATAAATTGGAATTCAGCATTTTTTTAAGGCAAACCTTTACCTTCATAAGATATGGTACAATAATTTCTAAAAAATTCACTTGCTTGAAAAATTATTATACATATTGCTAATTTTTATTAAAAAGTGATTGCTTGCATTTTTTGTAGAAAAGAACACCCCAATATTGCTGCGCTACTTTGAAGGCTTTTTTGCCTTATTGCTAAGGTATTTATTGCTAGTCAACACGGGGGTAGGTTTTTATTATTTTTATTAGGTACATAAGTATTTTATAAATTATTTTTTAACTTTCACATTTTCGTTATTGTTTCTCATGTATGTAATATTTTTTTTTACATTTTGGTTAAACAATTTTTTGGTCGTGGCAACACTGTATGTATGAATGAATAAAAAAATAAAATAAAAATTTACAAAGAGCTGATTCCGTACAGAAAGTGCGTTCAGTTTGGCTCTTTGCTTAAGCAAATGACCATTGAGAGAGCCTGACGAAACTTTTTCTTAAGTACATTATAGTTTGAAACATACAATTTCTATGTATTCGCACCGTTGCTTAAGCTAGCTTAAGCCAAGACATGCATATTATAGTTAGGCCTTAAGGCCATGTCCGATAAAACTTTTGCTTCGCGTTGCGTTACAGATTCGCTTTGACATCTAAGATGAAATGTACATACTTATACGAAACATGCTACATAAAGCACTTTTAACGCAGCGTGAAGCGAAAAGTTCGGCAACTCTCATCTTTTTGCTTGCTTTGACAATCAGCTGGAATAATTTTCTTTTATTATATTGCCAAACGAAACATATTGCGCGTTTGAATCTGTTTTAATAAGAGGTAAATATGTATGTGGCATTTATTTATTTATAATAAATCGTAAAATAACATAATTGACTTTTGTTTTTATAAAATATATATATATATATATATATATATATATATATATATATATATATATATATATATATATATATATATATATATATATATATATATATATATATATATATATATATATATATATATATATATATATATAAATAGCGAAATTATCAACTACTTTTTTGGTAAACGATCAATGCGCGAGTGTTGTCAAAGTTTTCATTGTGTCATACACCTTTTGCTTTACACTTTTCTATCAAAGTTAGAAACGTCACGCAAAGCGACAAAGTTGTATCTGACACGGCCTTTAATGCTGCGAAGAGTAACTAGCCCACAGCTTAAAAACGGCTTCTTGCAAACACTGGTTTCAATTTTAATCGAATTGAGCTTCAATAGAAAATTTAAATTAAATAGAAATTGAATAGAAATTTACAGCCTGTCCCACGATGTCGAAAGTTTTCGTTCTCAAGCATTCTAAACGACAAACAGCTGATCTGCGTCCCACTAACAACCTTTAGCACGACAAGTCGAATAAAAACCAAAGCAAACGATAACGTAAGCACTTCAGTACTAAATTGCGTCCCACTAAGCTATTTTTCTGTCATATGCTCGAACACAAATGCCAGATTCAGGCACTTTTTTTATGTTGTCGAATAGAAGAAAAATGTCAATAAAAATATGAATTCAGTAAAAAATTGTTGGGTCTGATTGTGTAAGGAGCTGGCGTAAACTCCTATTTCGTTTTTTGTAATAGATTAAAGCAGCACTAACCGATGTTCTTTAATCTACTACAAAAAACTATAGGCGTTTACTCCAACGCCTTACACAATCAGGCCCAATGGTCCCGCCTAATGTTAGTAATATATAGCTACGTAGATATCTATGTTCGTAGTCTTTGAAGGATTTGAAATTAAAATGATTGTGATATTTTCACTAGGAGATATCCCTGGCCTGTTACAAACCTTTGAAAATTTCTAGCAAAGCGAAAATATTGTATTGTTATACTTTATGTAGGATAACTCTCTCCTAATGAATGTCATCTCCTAAAATTTTAAGATGATCTTTGACACGTGCGAAATCATGAAACTAAGGTATCAACAAATTACTGCATCTAACATTTTGCAGAGAAAGCTTTCTGCAAAACTTGAGGAAAAACTATTTTTTTCCAATACTTTTGACCCACATACGGCTATATATTTATTTAGAAATAACGAATATGTGCCCAATAACGAATATCAGCAATATGCATTAAAATGTAGAATACAAGAAGGCAAATCTGCATTCATCTAATCGCTGGCTTGCAGAGTATCTGCAGTAGTCGTATCCGGTGTTCAAAATATCGTAGAGGAAAATTATTATAGCCCAATGGCTAGCAATCTACAAAATTTTCAATGAACCAACCTGCAGATCCCATGGTAGAAAATTTCAGTTCAGCTTAATATTTCAGCTTCCTTGTCCAGTTATATCTGATCTTCGGTTGCTTTTAATATCAATTACTTTAAAAATAATTTTTAAATAAAAATAATTGTTTTGTCTACATTTGGCTTTTTTATTTATCGTTTTGCTTTCATTTCTTTCAAAGTCAAGAATTTAAGTAGCACATAGTTACATTTTTAAAGGCATAATTTACACATTTCAGCGATTTTTCTTTCAAATTGTCGATTGAATTCCAGTATTGTTGATATGGTAGCATAGTAATTTGAAAAATTGTAAATGGCTTGCGTGACAAACGTAAACACAGGCGAACGATAAGTCGAAAGATATTGGGACGCTTTTTTTTTTAAAAAAATGAGTGACTTGGTTTCGTTCTCTTAAGTTTTCTTTCGACATCCTGGGACAGGCAGTTAATTTGTAAATTTTTTTACAATCAACATGACCTGCATGATGCAGGAAGTGTTGAAAATGCAGTCTAGATTTTAGCAGACTGCATTAAACAAACCAGGAACTTAGAAATCTGTTTCTGGAACGCAAACGGCATTCGCCAACATAAAAACGAACTCGAATGCTTCATGATGGATAAACAAATTGATGTTATGCTTATCTCTGAGACTCATTTGACGGCTAGAAGCTTTTTTAAAATCAACGGATATACTCCTCTACGACACAAAGGACCTCAAGGTAGAGCTTGTGGTGGCTCGGCTATACTAATAAAATCGCGATTAAATCACTACATAATGGGTGATCATTGCGAAGACTATCTTCAAGCAACTGATATATTCATTGGAGCTGTTCATCAAAAGCTTGTGATTTCACCAATTTACTCTCCTCTCAGGTACTCTATTACAGAAAATCATTATAGTATATTTTTTAATTCATAAGCCCACGCTTTTTGGCCGCCGGTTACTACAACGCTAAGCACACGTTCTGGCGATCTCGCCTTATCACATCGCGTTTTGTTTGGCATAAAATTTTAAAAGCGTTTGAATGTTATATCAAGTGGGTAGCCAACGTCGTCGAAAAATATCTGATATTATTGTTTTTGGAGTAGTAAAGGATGTGCCCACCGAAATGATCCAAGTTGAAGCGTCTTTAGATTTGTCTTCAGATCACTCACCAGCTATTGTCACTAATGTTCACATAAAACTTCTTCACGCACTTGTGATTTAACGATGATAATCGCGCGTATTAATTGGTTGAAATACAAAAAATATTTGAGTGCTCATTGCACAGAAAATATAACATTAAAAACGCCTGCTGACATAGATGACTCTATTAGTACCAAAAATCTTTAGGAGAGATATAATAAAATTTATTCAGCAGATGTAGAACGGCTTTTATCTGAAAAAAAGAAGATTCGTAGAGAATAGCAACGCTACAGATCCCTTCAGCTAAAATCTAGGATGAAGGAAGGTACGACACAGCTGAAATCACTACTAAAATATCAAAAAATAGCTTCAATTCAAAAACTTCTGGATGGCCTCGATGCAACATCACAAACAGACTATTCGCTATGGCGAGCAGCCAGAGGCTTCAATAGACCAGTGATATATAAGCCTCCTTTGCGAGGTTCGAATGGAGACTGGGCTAGAACTGACACAGAAAGTATTTACTGCAAATATGTCTGATACTACAGTGGAACTAGTTGCCACCAGTACTCGCTGTAGCTGACGTTACATTGAGGTTCAATATTCGTGAGATTGGGCACTGTATTGAGGGCTTAAATTCGAAAAAATCTCCAGATGTTGTTAACATAAGCAATAAAATGCTCTTAGAGCTACCCCATACTGCAAAAAGGATAATTCTATTTACGTAACTGAGCGAAAATTTGTTGCTAAGGAAGGTAATTTTCTAAGAGCTCCGCAACCGATTGAAGCCGGAGTTCCTCAAGGCAGTATTATAGGTCCTGTATTATATCTGATATATGCCTCTGACTTCCCGGTAAGCAGGAACATACAGATATCAGCATTCGCTGATGATACAGCTTTTCTAAGTGTTCAGAAAAGCCATCAAGAAGCTTCCCGCTAACTGCAAGAGTATATACCTCAGTTGGAAAAATGGCTAAATCAATGGCGGATAAAAATTAACGATAAATACTCCGTACAATTACAGCAGCCCAATGGTATGTCAGAAACAAGCGAATTCATAAAGATTTAGATTTGCCGTTGGTTAAGACTGTGTACCCAAATACCCTAACCCGAAACATCATTACCTTTAGTGGACACACTCTGCTGAGAAGAAGGGAAACTCTTGCTCTCAGCTGAACACGAGAGACGTAAGACAACCAAAGAATCAACCGCTGACAAAAATATTTTTGTCTGGCATTGGCTGGACTTAAAACTTAAAATTTTAGAGTTAAGATTTGATTAATTACACTGCGTGAGAGCTTTTTTTTTTGCAGAAACGCCACTATATATCCATTAGTCTGGAGACAAAATATAGTCAAACATCGTAGTTGGTTTTCCATTTCCTCATCTTTTGTCCTCTTTAAAGGACTTAATATTTGTCATGAATGCTTATTTGAAATATTTTTTTTATATTAGTATCTATATTTTTTATCCCACTTGGTACCAAATAAAAGGGAAGGCTCTGTAGAATTTTATGAAAATATTTATTTCAGTTCCCTTGAATAAAAACGTAAAAAAATTTCCTTTTAAAAATATATACTTCCATATCCTAAAAAGTGTTTACTAATTTTTTTTTAATATTACATGTTGAAGCCTTATATCAACTCTATAAGACTTCGAAATTTTATAACTTTACCCCTATTAGTACAAAAGCTGTGATTGTTTTTTCCCCGACAGAAAATAATTTTTATAAAAATTGTTTCCAAGGACATCTTTTAAGTTTTTGTTCATTTATTCTTCAACTTTTCTTCCATATCCTTGGCATAAAAGCCACTACATATTATTTAATTTAGAGACTATACATAGTTAAACTGCTTGCTTTTTTTCATTTCATTTCGGCTCACGTGATTTATTATATTAAGAACATTATATCCATACTTTCAAGTGTCTGTCATAAAGCCGGACTTCGAAAAACAAGAATTTACGTAGCTTGGATTAGAGACCATTTGGTCCAGCGTAAATTTTTATTCGAATGAAATCAAAATATTAAGATTTTTTGTACTTGCTTAGAAAAAACTTAAATTTATTGATAGTTGCTTTCATTACATGCTGAAATAATCTGATGGTATTCTGATCTCAGAAAAAAGTATATATGGATTCCAAGCGAATCTGGCTAGCATATTTACCATCGATTTGTTTTATGTTTTTGAATCTACCGATAATATAAATTTCAAGCCATATTTGACAAGTTTTGGTGGCATAAACCGATGAAAAGACCAAAAGATGCATCAAATAATCAATGAACGCCTTTATTTTACATACAGATATACCCTTGCAAGAATAAGTAGAATAATATATGGTCGTAATGTGCCTTCGTCATTGGCGTAACTACAAAGTTTTCTCTAGGGGCCTGAGCGATACTGACTGGTTTAGCCCCAAACCCTCCCAGATGGGACTAGATACGCCAATGCCCTTTGTCAATATCAGTCAAAATACAACAACGCGGCGAAAACAATTACAACAATGCAATGGAGGATCAACGTCACCTTGTAACTTGTATTGTGTTTACGATATGGGTTCAAAAACTCCATATTGCACGATCCATAATAATCCTCCTTATTCCGTAACTATTTGTCGACGTCAGGTCAAGACAATACCAAAAAATTGGGACTTGTCTACTCGGTGTCGACAAAAATTTACTACAATTAACAGCCTCTTCCCATTTTCTATGCCTTAGAGGATAGTAAGTGGCTGTCAGTAATAGTAAATTGTTGTCGATGACGAGTAGAAATGTGCCAATTTGTTGGTATTGTCTTAAAGTGACGTCGACAAATAATTACGGAATATGGAGGATTAATTATAAATTGTGTTAATGAGGTAATCAATCAAATTAGATACAAAATATTGATTAAAATTTTTACTTTTCATAAAACATGTAGTATGGACCAAATGGTATTCTAATGTAGGATTCGTATATTTTTTCTAATCTAACAGCAGGGTTAAGGGACTTTACATTTTTACGAATACTTTGTTTTCATATTAATATGTAAAATTTTTTTAACAATAATAGTACCAAATAAAAAGGGAAGGCTCTGTAGAATTTAAAAAAATATTTCCTTCATTTGCTTTGAACAAAAAAAAAACTGTCTCGAAAAAATCCTTCTATATCCTTGAAAATTTTCATCGAGAAGCTTTTTAAAAATTATATTTTGTAGCCTTAAGTTAACTCTATGAGACCTCAAAATGTTGTGATTTTGTCTCTCTTAGGGCTCTACCTAAAGCAGAGCGTTGAGCGTCGCATTAGGTGCTATTTATATATTACGTAATGCTCCAAGGGGTGGGGAGGGGTCAATATCTATTACGAACTAGGTAATTTATACTTAAAATTTTTTAAAAAGCATTACGGGGGGGGGGGGAGTATAGAAACTCCGAAAATAGCCTTACGTAATATGTGAATTGCCCCTTAGCAGCAGGGTATGAATTTACTATACATTCTAACAGATTATTTTACTACTACGTTTTGATAAAAAAATTTACAAAAAAAAAGTATTCAAATAAGCATTCTCAAAAAATGTAATGTCCTTAAAAAGGGACAAAAGATGAGGAAATGAAAACCCAAGTACGCAGTTTACCTATGCTTAGTCTCTAGATTAATTAATATATATAGTTGCTTTTATGCTAAGGATATGGAAGAAAAGTTGAAGAGCAAATGAACAAAAATTTTAAAGATGTCCTTGGAAACATTTTTTCTAATACTATCTTCAAAATCTTTAATTGATTATTTTGCAATATATATAAAAATATATATTAACATTAAATAAAATCTAAAATGCATACATATTTTACGGTTTTGTCGCTCTCGGCTCAAAATTAATGGTTTTTTAATAAATTAATTTTCTACATACAATTTTTACAAAAATTAAATTTTGTGTCGGGGAAAAAAACAATCACAGCTTTTGTACTAAGAGAGGTAAAGTTATAAAATTTCGAAGTCTTATAGAGCTTATTTTGAGGCTACAACATATAGTTTAAAAAAAATTTTTTGTTAACAAATTTGTATGGAAATCGCTAAAAAATTAGTGCTTTTCGTATAAATTTTAGGCAAACAATGCTTGTTTGCATTGTGGAAACACCACATAAAACTATTAATACAAAAAACTCAGTATCTTATGCATACAAAAATATTATATATTTTTAGCGAAGATATTTCTTTTTTTAGCTTTTAATCTCTAAAAATCCTTGCATTTGAAAGAAAGAGTTTAACGAATTAAAATGAATGAAAATATAGTTTAATATTATCAATATCGATGGTCATACGTTGACAATGCGTAACTGATTTTTACAGCTTTTCAGTTCAAGATATTACATGATAAAAATAATTTAGGAGATACTATCAACTAGTTTCGGTTTTTTATTATTTTAATGATAGGAATGCTTTTTAGGGATTTATATAACGTCTTCTGCGTTCTGTGAAAAATAATAAAATATCAGTTACATGTTGTCAACGTTTGACCATCGATATGTTGCTTCACATTTTGATATATGCATACAATATCTAAGTCGACATTTCCAAAGCTTCCGGTAGAATATATTCATTAATTCTTTCTCTCTTTATTCTTAATTGACTAATAACAGGATAGGACGATATTAAGAAATAGTGCATGATATCATAATTATTTTGCTTTTTCTAAAAGTTTCTGCTATCGTTAAGTCTTGCTGATTTAAACATTTTGTTTGAAGTCTCCTGAGCTTCTTCTGACATCGGGCCTACTGCGATTCCCAAATAATTTATTATTTCGGTGCCATAAATCAACACCTTATGAACATTTGGTGGCATAGTGTAGCATCCATATATGTTTACAAATAGTTCACTTGTTTCATTAGAATATATTTTAAATTTTTCTGAAATTATATCGAGACCAGATGCAAGTACTTGCAAAATATAATAAAATCTTTTTACCAGGCTAACATCAATATTCAAAATCTCTGAAACTACAATATAATTTTTAAAAGATGTTCGAGGTACGTTTCTATCATTTGAGTTAGCAGTGTCAGGTCTAGGCATATCCATACAAATTCTAATCCTTTTTTTTTTGTTTTTGAATTTATCTTTTTCTATTTTCCTTTAATTCTTTATTTTCCTGTGAAGCAAAAGATATATTAATTCCATAAATCTGATCTAATAATGAAGAGTGCTTAGTTCAAATTTGTAGTTACTTTCATTTGACATTAATGATTTCACATACTCAATTTTGTTCATATACTTTAGCTTTGCGTAACAGATATTACAACATCTAGAAGTCCGGTTGATATTCTTACAACTTTTCCGTCAACCACCGTACACCTAAGGTTATAACATACTTGCAATTTGAGAGTATCATTTAGCTGGACTTCCGTTGGCAACAAATTTTTATTCTATACACATATCTCTATATTCATTCTGAACATTTTCTGGCGTTTCCTTTGCAAACATAAATTTCATTGGTCTCCAATACCTGCTTGTGATGACCTCGTATTTTTCCAAATTATATTTTTACGTTGCTTTGTAGCTAATTTAAAGGAATAAATGTTATCATAAAAAACATACTTCATCCACATTTTTTACTTTTTTTCGCTCTGCCATTTTTGGTTAAAAATCGGTTGTCCGCTGAAACCGTCCATTCCCCACTTTCCAATTAATAATAGTTCACTTTTAGATTCTTGTTTGAAGTCTTCATAAATTGACTGCAGAGTCCGTGTTGATGTGTGATTTAAAAGACTTTGGAACTTTATATACGAGCCACTATTTTCAACGATTATGTTGTCGGGGTAGCATTCTTTTTTTCTTTGTACTACTTTTCCATATGGCGGAAAGTATTTTGCACCTAATTCCATTTCATTGTAATCTCTTAAGTTCTTATAACTGCTTTTCAAAAGCTTAAGATCGATAAACATTGCTAAGGCACCATTTGCTACTTGAAATTCGTCATCAGAACGATGCTTAAACCTCACGAGACAAAACTTTTGCGATGCTCTCTGAATTAAGTCCGCTTCAAGTTTGTTGAACAATCATTAATTTTCCGTCGTTTGCTTCTGTTTGAATAAGCGCTATATTAGATTCTCTTCGTTCTAAATCTTTTTTAATATAAATTTCTTTTTTGCCTTTTTCTTTTTGCAGTTGAAATGAAACCCACTATTTTTGATTTTATTCTATCTCTTTTAAATAATTTTTTTTGAGATTTTCTCGATGTTTTCAATAATGTTTGTAACTATTTCATTAACCTTTTAAGTTCTATTTGCTTTTCCACTAGAGATGAGCGATCCCGTGATTTTTAAAGAAGATTGTGAGCAGTGAATGCAATTTAAAAATCGCTGTTACTTAAAACTGTGACTGTGATCACTGTTTTTAATTCTCTTCTAGCAATGTAATTATCAAGTACATACACAGAGAAAACAGATTCATTGTGACAACCGAACTCGTTGCTAATCGAATTTCGTCAGTTACATGTACTATATTGAAATTCAGTTGTATATTCCAATCGAATTCGATACAAGGAATTGAATATACAAGCAAAGCCATTAAAATAAAATACTATTATGAATTAAGGTTTAAAAATTTAAAAATTTTTATTTATTTTAGTTTAGGCAAAAACCAAATTGTGTCAAAGACAAAAACAGAAATACATACAAAAATAAAAGAAAAGTATACAATTTTGAATATAATTAGCTATCCACTGACAGAATTTGATTTGTGTTCCACTTTCTGACTTTCCCCAGATTGCCTGTAATTTATGTATGCATTGTATTATTAACGTATTAAGAGCATTAAAAGAGACTAATTTCTTACATACCACACATAAAAAAATACGAAATGTCCTGTTTCTTTCACTTACGGGATTCCTTTACAATAATAGCAAGCTTTAAGTATGGGTCGTTGCTAGCTTTCTTAAGATAAGGTAATGTGCTCACTTACGATTTTCATAAGCCTTAACCTTTTTAGATATCCTTGAATTGAATCAAACGTTACAGCACTGAACTATTCCCTTGGTATGACTAATACTCTCAGATCATGATTGGATTTTACTTACGGTGAAGTTATTTACATATGTTGTATGAGATCTTCTTTATTTCCTTCAGCTGCAGTTAACCAAGCGCTTAAATCTGACCAAGCAAGATTACTAGTTTTATCATTTCAGAAAGCTTTCAGAGGAAACACGAAATCAATCACTATTAATTGAAACGGACTAAATAATACAAAACTTACCTTTAACAATAATAAAGGCCCAACCATAAGGTGCATGTCTTGGCTTAAGCTAGCTTAAGCAACTGTGCGAATGCATACAAATTGTATATGTCAAACTATAATGTGCTTAAGAAAAAGTTTGGTCAAGTTCTCTCAATTGTCATTTGCTTAAGCAAAGAGCGAAACTGAACGCACTTTCCGTGCGGAATCAGCTCTTTGTATATTGAAAGGTAGATTTATTTACCAGGTACTCTTGATTCCACAGCTGTTTACTCTTTTTTTTTATTTGTGACTGTCAATTTTGTATCAAAGTACACAAGTTATGTTGTGTATGTGTTTTAATAATTTGACATTTTCAAGGAACTGCGACTACCTGGTAAATAAATCTACCTTGGTATATTGTTATTTGATTTATTTTTTTATTCATACATACAGTGTTGCCACGACCAAAAATTTGTTTAACCAAAATTAAAAAAAAATCATTACATACATTAGAAACAATAACGAAAATGTGAAAGTTCAAAAATATTTTATAAAATATGTATGTAATAAAAATAACAAAACCTGACGGGGTTAGCAACAAATATCTTAGCAATAAGGCAAAAACGCCAACAGAATAACGCAGTAATATTGCTTAAGGACATGGCTTACTACACGCTTTTGGCGTTTTCTTTTCTAAAAAAAATGGTGCATTGTTTGTACTTTTTAATGAAAATTTTCAATGTAATAATTTTTCGAGGAAGTGAATTTATGAGAAATCATTGCATCAGAATATAAATGTTTGCTTTAAGGAATGCTAAATTGCGATTTATTAAATAAAAATAAAAAAATAAGGTTCGTAACGTTATATTCAGAAAGAATTGGGCATGATTAATATTCCAAGGAACAAGGGAAAAGTTAACATGAACAAAATTTTTCAACTTTAATTTTTCTCTTGTTCCTTGGAATATTAATCATATCCAATTCTTTCTAAATATAACGTTATGAGCCTTAGTCTAATGATCAATTTGGATTCACAAAGCAAATAAGTTCGAAATAATCATATTAATAAAAAAGTGTTACATTTTTTCTAGAAAAGAAAACGCCATTTGTCGTTAGATCTGTCAAAAAAATCATGACTGCTCAAAAAGTGTGATAGTGAGGCCCAAAAGTGAATATGTTTGACAGATTTGTTGACAGGTCTGTCCGCTTTTCAAATTTTTTTAAAGTTTCATAAACTATTATTCTCTATGCGATCAGAGTGGCACTTTTTGGTGTAGTTGCTAAAAAAACAGAAATATCTCCTTTATTAATTAGACAGATGCTGAATATAGCTGTTGTATGTGTGTATATTATTATAAACTAGTTGACGAAATATGTAAGATAACATAAATATTTCAAAACGTTTGTTTTTAATATATTTTGTGTGATATTGTGGCACCAACGACACACTATGTTTCATTCACCAGATAATCTGACAGAATTCTATCAGATTTCACTGTGAATGAATCGTTCCGTCATGTAGAATAGTGAAGCTTGGCCTTAAACAAGTGCGATATACATATAAAATAACTGAAACGGCAACGCTGCATACATACATTCATGCAAGTTCAATATAGTCAGCTAAAAGTGTTCTCTAATTTGCTTAAGTACTTGACAGACTTTTCGTTGACTTTTGACATTAGCTTAAGCTAGCTTATTCATATTATGGTTGGGCCTTAAGGATTCAAATTGGTTGATTGAATTGGAATTCAATATTATATTTTTTTATTAATTAATTTTAGCTGTCAAGCAGTCCTATTACCAATATTTTATTTGCTCCAAACTTCTAGTCGGTTGGAAACACCAAAGCACTACTTTGACAACTACAACCGAGTTTTGATAATAACGATTTATTATTGTAACTGAATTTAAATCTGAGGTATATTATTTCAGTTCTAAAATCAGAAATATTATTGAGTTTATTAAAATTCAGTACTTGCAATGAAATATTATTTAAGTGAGTGCAATTTTAATAGTTGTAACTGTTTTCCAATTGAACTGTTTTCTCTGTGTACATGCATCTCTACAACAAAAACATTATTCTTTGCTTACTGAAAAAAATATACTAATACCATATTTACACTATGCAACTTTATTGCATGCAATTTTCATTTTAAGTGAGAGTGTTGAAATAGAAATGTACACATTTTGTATTTCTTCTCTGTCTTTCTCACTGAAAAAAGAGAGTTGCATGCAACAAAGTTGTATAGTGTAAATATGGTATAAGGCAGATTTAAAAACGCCTTAAAATATATGTACTTTGAATTTCAAAAATAAATACTAAGAAAAAAAAGAGAGAACATAAGAAATAGCAACATTATTCGTTTATTGTTATTGTACGCAGTAAACAAACGTTATTATCCACACAAATAGTGAAATATCCTAATTTTGTGTATATAACAAATAGAAAGGAACGACTTCGCAAGTAGCAGTTACTTGCAAATTTTCTCACAACTGCGACTTATATGCACAGAAGTATCGCTCATTTCTACTTTTCACACATTAAAAAGTTTTAAATTTGTAAAAACAGGGTTCACTAAAAATAAACTCATAGTACTTACTTGTGAGCCTTTATGATACTCTACGGTAAAGGTTTTCAACCTCTAAAACCCCTAAAAAAGTCCGCAGCTTACCAAACTTTGTACTTTTTTATTGTTGCTATATTTTTTCAGAAAAATTTATAAAGAAGAAATTTTATATAAACGCAGCGGTCAAAATTATCAAAACTAATGTGGTAGTCTTAAAAGAGTGTCAGGTTTCAAAAACAAAAAAAAATTAATTAAATTTATATGATAAATATTAAGAACCAGCCTACCTAGATTCCGTTATTCAAAAAGCAAAGTAATTGTAATAAGCATTAATAAATAAATATACCAACTTTCCAGCTTTCTAACAGTCAAAGCAGGCTATACATTGTGATAAAAATTTTAATTGTCTATTTTGAAGTGTTAGCTCTAATAAAGCATCAATATATTTGTTTAAAATCCCAAAAAAATATTTTTAGGTTTTGGCCGTGCACTGTGCGTATGTTTTATTTAAAAGCATGTACGTGAACACATAATGCTCATACGCATATTCGCGCAATTTAGGAAAGCCAGTACACAGTGGGGACTTTTGCAAAATAAATCGTAATAAATCTGGAACTGCTAAACTACTAATTCAATCTATCGGAAACTTCGAACATTTTCAGAAGATGAGTCATGCTTTACAACGCGTGTCTGAGTGGCCTTCTGACTTAAGCCCGAGAGGAGTTACGAGTGGCCAAATTTGACTACTTGGGACTCAAAAAAACTTCTGTGGCTTGTAACTTTTTAAATGTTATCTGATTTTAAAAAATTAAAGGGCGTTGGGTAATTCTAAATAATGCAAAGAAATAATGTCTGAACATGTGCTCCCGTATCTCTCACAGCTTATATGATATTTTCCTTTAAAGAACAAACATTTTTAATGAAGTTAATTTGCTGATAGTTAAGCGTTGTCTTTATGCATTTCATTGGCGATTTACCAAATCGTCAGTAGACTTCAACCACAGCCATTGGCGTAGCTCGAAATTTTTTATAGGGGGGCAACATTTTTTTTTTAATTTTTAATCCGGTTATGGATTTTCCTAACTAACAATACCATTAAATAATCGATTGCTTTTAATAACACTGCTTTACAAACTTTTATTTTTTTAAGTTTTTAATTTTCTAAAACATTTTTTAGAATAATTATTATGTGCTAAACACAAAAACGGAATAAAAATCTCATTTCGGCCATTGTGCATAATATAACGGTTCATTTTCGCTTTTCGGTGTGTACTTCTTGTTAAAGAGCCATTCAGAATCAAAGGCTGGTTCGTTTAAAGCTAATTATATATTCTTTGAAACGCTACGCGTCGAATAAAAGGCGACCAAGTTAGAGTGGATAAAAGTTTAAATTCTTTGAAATTTTTAAAGTTCATCACCAATTGTTGCCTTTTCGAAAGCTGTTTTGTACCACAAATAATAAAAAAATCCATAGATTTATAATATCATTGAATAGTCCATTCGATAATAAAAATTTTAAGCCATAATGGACCTAAATCTGATGAAAACAAAAAATCTTATATTCTATGTTTTATTATTTAGGCTATTTATGATCAGATTTTTTCTTTACTTTAGATGCAAATAAAACAATATATTCCATTTTTGATCCCAATGTTTAATCGGCTTTTCTCCGGCGTCTTTAGAAGAATCTTATAATTGACCTTGGATGGGTGCTTTAAAGAGAAGTAAATATATTTTTTACATATTTTTTTATGTAGGTATTCTTCAAAAAAAAATTCTTAACATACACGGCAGAGCAGAACAACGTTGTTTCTTGGAAATTTGTCCCTGATTCCTTAGAATAATTATCCTGTCTAATTCTTTCTGAATATCACGTTACGGATTTTTGCGCAATAAAATCGTTTGGAGTCAAATGCAAATTAGTTCGAAATAATCACACCAAAATATAAAATTCTGCTTCAAGTAGAGAACTGCAAAATTGAAATTGATGAACACTCGTTGCGAAAATTTTGACTTGTCGCAAAATTAGCCTTGACTAACTTCATTATGAAAAATATGTGTCATGAAGCAAAAAATCATATACAAATAAGCATACGTTATCTTAAAAGTAATTCAATAAAACCTAAAGCATATCATATACATACATCAAAGCAAATAGTATTATTTACTCAAATTAAAGAAATATTACGTTTTAAAATAAAAGAAGTATGCATTTAGTATAAAATTTAGAAATTGTGGATTCCGATTTTCTTGCGGTTAAGAGTCGTTATGAACTTTTGGATATCATATCGATGGTCATACATTGACAACTTGTAGCTGAATTTTTATTATTTTTTAAAAAACGCAGAAAACGTTCCCATTCTCAAACAAAGTAACAGAAATTAGTTGAGAGTATCTACTAAATAATATTCAGCTATTTTATTTTCTATGCTAGTAACGCTTTCAACATATTTATAACGTAATTTCTTCTACTGAAAAATTGTAAAAACCAGTTACGTGTTGTCAACTTATGACCATCGATATGAAAGTTTTTTGAAGGTGTAAAACTTTTAAAAATCATGTTGCTGATGTGCTACTGTACAAATTTTATGCACAACTGGATGCAGTATCAAACGGTTTTTAAAATGTTGTATGTACTACTTTTTATATTTCGTTAGAGAAAATACAAAAATATATCATGAGAATTAAATAAACACACTCGTACGTTTTTGTTAAGGATTTTACGTAATAAACAAATATTTGGCAATTATTGGAAACTAAATTTTTATAAAAATTGTAATGATTTCTGTAAATTAACGGGACACATTTACGATTTGAGTACTAACATGTATGTCTTTCCAAACATAGAGAAGTTTTGAATAATTTTTATTAAATATTTCAGTAATTCTAGGGGGGCAAAACCCAGTCTGGTCGGGCATCGCCCCCCCCCCCCCAGAAAGGCCTATGTACGCCAATGATCAGAACTTTGAACAGTTACCAACTTCTTATCTTATGCACATACTTTCAAGAACCATTTGAGAATTTATAAATAATAATATTTTTGAAAATCACAAAAGAATAAAATAATCGTAGCAGGCTTAGAAACTTATACAAAACCCAGCAAATAATTTGTATTTGATTCGAATCTATTTTAGTTTTCTGCACCTTTATTTATTTTATTCTTTTGTGATATTCAAATATATTATCGTTTGTAAATTCTCAAATGGTTTTTGGAGGTCGGTGCATAAGATAAGAGGCTTGTAACGGTTCAAAGTTGTGGTTGAAGTCTACTGACGATTTGGTAAAGCGCCAATAAAATGCATATAGACAATGTTTAATTATCAGCAAATAGACTTCATTTAAAATAAAATTATGACAATATGTCAATTAATAAATTTCTTTGAAAAAAAAATTTTTTTTTGTCTTGACATTTTTTAGTATTTCGCATAAAACGTTTTCATTTACAGTTGGATTTGAAATTAAAGTCAACATTAGATTTTTGACGAAATTTTAAGTAAAACAGAAGAAAAAACTTATTTAGTATCTGCATTCTTGAAGTCGGAAAAAGGCTGAAAATTTAAAATTTTATAATTGACATGAAAATGCATGTTTTTTTGAAATATTTTCATTATTTTCAATTTTGTAAAAAACTTTGTTTAACACATTCACTCCTTAAAATCGGATAACAGTCAAAAAAGTTACAAGCCTCAGAAGTTTTTTTAGTCCCAAGTAGTAAAATTTGACCCACTGTAACTCCACTCATGGTGAAGCCAGAAGTCCATTGAGATACGCGTTGTTAAGCCTGACTCATCCTTTTTAAAGACGTTCAGATAAGTCAAATCAGCAGTTTGGAGGTTCCAGGTATGTAACCATTTATTTTGAAAAAATCCATACTGTGCAGTAGAGCGATTCTGTAGCTTTTAATAATAAAAATTGTTGTTGTATTGTCAACGTATCAATTTGTTTGCACTAACGATTGTACTATTCTGTAACTCCGGCTGTTTTCCTAAACGTGTGCTTACAATGTGTTAATACTAGGGTTTGGGATTTTTGCACTTTTGCACTTTCCGGGAAACGGGAATAGAAAATTAATTTTCTATATTAATAAATTTATTAACTGAGAATTATCGAAATTTTTTATTGTTTTATTAATATAAAAAATCTTGTTAAATAAAAATGACTATAATAACAATTCTAAAACAGACTAATTGACAAGTATTAAAGTAATTATTTAGTTAGAAATATCATTTTAAGGCCTCGAAAGCATTTTGGTTCCTATTTTTCTTGCCAAATTTCCATGAGGATTCTTATCATTACGTACAAACAAGTCACAGTACTATAATCAGCTGAGCCACAGTCTTCTTTTAAAACATCTCCCCAAGGGTTTCAATAATAGCGTCGACTTATAATAAATTTAAGTCGTGGCAATTAAAGTTTTTACAGCTTCTATTAGCTTAACATTTCCACTAAACTTTCCAAATTTTTTCAAAAATTCTGCGGAAAATCACTAAAAATTTACTTAAACTGGAAAGTGATTTACTTTAGGAAATGATTAAAGCACTGCAATCATTGATACTCATACAAAGTATTCCATCTTGTTCTCATATAGTGATTAAACGACACTACTAAATTCATCTTGCATGTAGACGGGTTAGGAAAAATGGCATGGCTTCAAATCATATCCCACCTTTGACTAGGTTATCCAAGGCGTGAAAGCACGTATAGTAAGCAGAGATGTGAATTATTTGAAATACTTTTATTTAAAATACAAATTAAAAATACAAACTACCATTTTTATTTTCTATTTGAAATACTTTGCCTCAAGAGTATTTTATATTTTATTTGAAACATTTCAAAATACATACATATTTTACATTTGTAAAATATAAAATTCTTTTTATGTGGTGTGAGGATAAATAACAAAGTTAAAAGTGATAGTAAAGTATTAGTAAGCAATAGCGCAATCAATTTTGAATCTCGGCTTTGTCTTTTTGCACAGTTTTTAAGTATTTTGCAAAAAATTACTAAAATTCCGCAAATATAGCATAAATCGATGTCCAGTACTGAAATTGATTAAAAGTCGCTCGAGCTGCATAGAGAAAAATTAATGTAAAAAAATCTCGGCTATTTCGGAAGTGGCGAAAATTTGCAAAAAAGTTGCAAAATTAGAAAGAAGCCCTATAACTGAATAAAGCTCGCTAAAACTGTAAGGAATGCCAAAAACGTGGACAAAATCGAGAAAATCACGAAAATTCGCTAAATCTTGCAACAATTGGAAATATTTCAAAGTATATTCCTAAAATTTTAATGTAGCCAAAAACCTTGGAAAAATCATTTCTGTCGCGGAAATGGCGAAAAGTTTGGAAAAATTGCAAAATTTAAAAAAAGCCATAATATTAAAAAAAGTTGCTAAAACTGTAAGGAATGCCAAATGTTCGACAAAAACGCGAAAATGACGTAAATTCGCGAAATCTTGCTAACAGCTGCATGATAGAAAAATCTAATATTGATTAAAAATGCCTACAGCTGTCAAGACGTTGAAAAATTGCAAAAAATTGCAAAAAATCGCTTCTATCGCAAACATTGCAAAAATTCGCGAGAAATTGCAACATTGGAAACAAACTATGTATAAAATTGATTAGAGATCACAACATATGTATATTGTACTGAATTGAACAAATATTTTAAATGAAAATTAGAATTATAAAAGAAAATGCGTTTTGAAAGTAGGTATTTTGAAAATATGTATTTTGTATTTTCTATTTCAAATACTTTTTTAAAAACTATTTTGTAATTTTAATTTTAAATAGAAAAATAAAAAACCATTTCTATTTTGAATTTATTTATTTAAAATACGTATTTTCCACAACTCTGATAGTAAGCATGTATAAGTAAGCATTCATAGCGACTATAGAAAATTAATTTTTTTAAAATAAAACTTAGCTTTTTATCCATGAAAGCATGCCTTCTTTGCAATGGAGTTTGATCTAGAGGATAAAGTTAAGCATATCAAAGGCGATGGCGTTGGGTTAAGGTCGGAAGGGGAAATAAGCCCTTTTGAAAAATCAGTCCTCAAATGCACACAAGTACATGGACTAGCTTAACCCATAACAAATAAGTATTTTTTGGACATATAAAATTTTATGAACTTTTATTATGCGTGCCAATGCTCAAAAGAAGTATCGCTTATGTTGAAAAACAAAGTATTCTTAGATTTGCAGAGAATGACAATTTCACCAGTCTCTTTGATCAAGACTTGCAGAAGAAAATTGTCTCTTAAGCTACTTTTACACACTATGTATTTTACAGTGGCTTTGTTAGCTTGACGATCTATCTGTAATTGTGCATGTCTGACAGAATTGTCAATTTACAGACGGTTTATAATTTTTGTTTCCACACTTATTTTATTGGTTCCATCTGACTTAATCTATAATCGTTTACAACAGCTTAATTTGTGATAATTATTTTTTTTCGCGAGAGTTTTGTGTTCTTGTATCCAATTTGTATTTAAATTAATTTAAAATTTTATTTTTTAATGAATATGTATAAATAAATAGATTTTAATATATATTTGATGAATCACAAACACTTTGTTCTTGGTGCCACAAACACTATGTTCTTGGTGACACAAACAATTGACTTGCAAAACAGCTGATGTCAGATGCTTTGTCAGTCCAAAATAGAACACACTCTAATGAAAATGTTTACACTGTAAATACAGGCTGACATTAATAGAAGCAAATTTTCTTTGCTTTTACACACTATGTATGCATTTTGCAGTGGGAAATTTGACAAGCACACTGTGAAATACATAGTGTCTAAAAGTACCTTTAGATGGGACAGCACTCACTTAAAAACTAAAGTACTTTTGTACTATTGCTTACAAATTTGGGTTATGACGTCAATGTGTCAGCAAAAAAGGGGACTTGTGTCTTTAGATATATTAAAAGGTCTTAGGCATCTCTCCACTTCTTTTTTTAGAAGAATTACATCTTAGAATGGACGACGGATCATTTTTCTTCGATTTTATAAAAATTGTCTCAAATGCTCCAAAGCCTACTTCTCGTAGACCATTGATACCCAAAACTATTTTGCAGCTGTATTGTTGAGAGAATTTTCAGGTACAGTGACACGATAAAGTAAAAGATTTTCATTAAAATTGTATCACAAGAAATTATGTTGGTCGTAAAAATGTATGATAATGATGCAGTTCACACTAAATTTTCTATTTTTTTACTTGGTAAAAGGAGAAAGTTTTTAATACATTTTGCCCCAATCCCCTTAGTTTTTCCAAAAACATCTTTTTATTTCTAATAAAAACCTTTTTCTTTTATATCATCATCATTTTTTACGCACTATATTTGACAAAATACCAACATAGTTACTATGCAAATGTACTATTCGCTCTCTCATTAACGACTAAAAAACAGCATAAAAAAATGAGTTGTGGCTTCTAAACAATTGTTCGATGATATGGGCCAGATTGTTGTAGACTTAAAAGAACTTGTGCGAGGTGTAGGGGCTACCATGTTTGCAATAGTTGCGGAATATAGAGCTGCATTAAAGTTAAATAACCCAATAAGACGGTGCTTTAAAAGATGTTTTTCATTGCCAAATCGTAAAATTGTTGATTAGGAACCTATACCAAGTCAGTCACTAATTTTTCCCTTCCTGCTTGTCGAAGGGTGTTAGCTATAGCAATTAAGTTGCCTTGCTAACTGACTTCGTAATCGGATGAAAGTAGCGCCAAATTTTTACTATGATTTTCTTTATTATCCATTTTTCAGTTGTATGTTCTAAAGTTGTGCTTCTCAGCTCTTTTTAGTGAGTGCTCTTTTTCGCTTAGCCCATTTTACTAAACTTTAGATGAGTTATTTTCAAGGTGAACTTAGCCATGAGCCCACTACTTTTAGATCACCGAGTACTGTCAAACGCCTCATACAAGAAATAGTATTTCCTATAAAAATATTGCCGATACCGATATATTGGCATGACCGAAGTATCGCCGATATATCGGTATCGGCTACATCCCTAAACATACTGGTCTGAAAAAAATAATAAATAAATAAAAAATTTCGCCCCTTTATATAAAAATATGCATAATATACAAAGATTTTAGGTTTTTCTATCACGCGCATATTTTTCATGGGCTTAAGTAATAAAAACAAATAATTCTTGCAAAAAGAAAACCAGCTACAAAACAGGCGTGGCGCTTCTTACTTTTCTTGTCATAATGTTGTATTGTGCGGGAGCTAAATATGAAGTAGTCGAAAGATATTTACAGTTCCAACTTTTCTAGCCAAAACGCTGCTTTTTCCCAGGAATTTAATGTGTATGAAAAGTATTTTTTTTAAATCGGTTAATTAAAAATATGTTGTTGAAAAAAGTATTTACTTCACTTGGGCACTGCCAAAATGTTGTACTGCCAGGATAACTAAATGTATGTGCAAAGTTTCATCAGAATCGAATTAATTGATGTTGTTGATAAAGAATATATACTTTTCATGGGCTAGAACTTAGGAAAAAGTTATTGCATAGAAGGATATATCGATCCTTTGATTCAATAGATTCATAACTCAAAAAAACTTGTTTTACATAAAATTCATTTAAACTTTTGAATTAGCTAACAACTTAATGGTAACAGAAAATATACAAGATAATTTGTATGAAATTCTTACATATTATGAAGAACGATATGATGATTAATTCTGTATTATTCGCTCAAGAACTACGGGTTTTAGTTATGCCTCTATTTAAGCAAAGGCTAAAAAAAGTTTTAGAAATTTTACTAAATTTAAACTGAAAGATGTTTATTTGCAGAATTGCAGTAAAAGTTTCCTTTTATTTAGGAAGAAGTTTTATTTCAACAACCCCAATTTTGTAGAAATTAATTTTATTCCGTTTTCTTTTCTACAAAAAAAAAATTCAGCATTTTTACCCTTTTTAATGAAGATTTGCAATACATCCATTTTTCGCAAAAGTGAATTTATTCGAAATTATTGTATCATCCCCAACGAAAATAAATTTTTCCTTCACAAAAAATGTTAAATTGCAATTTTTTATTAAATTTTTTAATAAAAATTAAAGTAAAGAAATTTTTCCTAGAATAAAGTTTATAATTTGGCGCTATAGCAGAATATATACCTTGTAAAGCGTAATATGTAGTTCTACTCAAAATCTGGTTTGGAGTTTTACATTTATTTCTACACGGAAAAATAGTCGTGTGGAATTCCATACAGAATTTTGTTTGCATACACAAATTTATATATTTTTTAATTTACAACACACAAAAACACTAAAAATTAGTTACACTGTACGAAAAATTAGAAATGTCAAAAATTCCATGACCAAATATTGTCTGAACATTAATTTTTGTTTCACTTGGCGGAAAAAATCTCCACTTATTGTTATAACACGCCTGTAATAGACAATAAATGGCAAAATTCCGTGTACTTTTCTTTTGGAACTGCGTACTAGTAAACGGAAATTTATTTAAGAAATTTACCAACCTGAATTTCAGTTTGTTTTTTACACATACTTCTTATGGCAGCCTGAATTTCAGGCAGAGCTGCATACTACGCTTAACAAGAAAATTTTACCAAATTCTTATAAAAAATAGCTTTGGCGCCAAGCGACAACTATTTTGAATTCAAATTAATAAATTTTCCTAAATTTTAGTGCATTATTTTTTGAGTTTGTGAACCAAAGTATGCCAATGGTTTGTCCCACTTTTCTGAAAAGAACCAAACAACTTCACTCACCTTATGTACTAAAATAATTTATTTCTTTTTCTTTTCTTTTCTATTGTATCATTCATTCATCTTTGTTATCAATATTAATTTTATGGTGCACTATTTTTCAGAATACTAGAGAAAATAAATAATTTATTTTCTGTTTATCTTATTTGCCACTTGAGAAACACATGTTGCGACCAATTTTGAAATCACGAAATAACTAGAAGAAACCCCATGTGATTTTACAATCAATCAAATTTATTGTTCTTGAGGATATGTGTATATTTAAAAACGAAGAAGAAATGGTTGCAATGCAAAAAAAAAATACTATGAGCAACAGAAATTCCAGCACAAGCTGTGACAATTCTTTGTTACAAAGAGTTTGAGATTAATATTGCTTATTTACTGAATTATATAATAATACATTTTAGTCGATTATTTAGGAATGTTGAAATGATTGAAATATTTTTTATTTAATACCTTAGGCTATTAGAAATAATTAAATTATTAAAGAGCACTGTTTTTGCACATGGGTGATTCTCATATAAAGGGTGGTAAAATTTTAGGTTACGAAGTAAATTGGCTTAAAAACACACCTTCTCAGTAAAAAACACACTCCAAAGAAGTCATGAAAATTTAGAGTTTGTGATCCGGAAGTAGAGCAAATTTGGATAATTTCTAATGATTTTTACATAGGGTTGTAATTGCAAGAAATTCCCTTTTTCGATTCCTAATAACATAATTGGAAGCGATGTTAAATTTTTTTTTAGCTATTTAAAATTTATCATTTTTGCAACTTGTTTCTTTTTGTAGGAATTTAAATGAAAAACAGTGTTTTCATATAAATTTCCGTAAATACCTATTAATTTTTATAAGAAAATTAGTTCATAGATTTCTTTGAAAAATCGATTTTTTGAAAAAGCATGGTAAGTATTTTCTAAAATTATAAAGGAGTTAAAACTTTTTGTGTCACTAAAATAAATTTTCACTTGCTTTTCTACAAATTATCTGCATATTTTAAATTTCCATTCTTTGGAACTAATGAAAATGTAGTTCCTTAAAAATGACTTCTAATTCTTTTTACTGGGTTTTTTTTTGACAAATTCACTTTTATTGATGCAACTGTAAAGTAGAAATATGGGAGTTAAGAATGCAGTATGATTTCGGGCAAATGTCCACCTCTACCAAGTCGGTAGGCGCTAGCTCTTTTCGCCATATTTCACCATATTTTGCTACAAAGCTTCGCTAATTTCGTCAATGTAGCGCCGAATTTAATTTTTCAGAGTGTCAGTTGTTTGTGGTTTGTTCACGTAAACACCGGGTTTCAAATGGCCCAGAGAAAAAAATAAAGCGCCGTCAAATCACAAGAACGAGGCGGCCAAATGACATCGCTAAATCCAGAAATTATGCGACCGTGAAATATCTCATGCAATAACTGAGTTGTTTCGGCAGCTGTGTGTCTTGTGGCGCCATCTTGCTGAAACCACAGGTCACTGATATCAATATTATTCAATTGCGACCACAAAAAATCGGATATCACGGTTTGATAGTGCAGAGAATTCACAGTAACAGCGTTTGCTCGCTCATTTTCAAAAAATACGAGGATGCCGCCTGACCACAAACTAGTCACTTTCTTTCGAGGATTGTTTGTGGATTTTTTGAGCCCCATATGCGACAATTTTGTTTGTTTACATAACCACCTAATTGAAAATGGTTCCCATCACTAAAGATGATTTTGTTGAAAAATGCGTTGTTTTCGTTCAATTTTTCAAACATCCAATTCACAAACGTTCGAACCAAACGATGTTCGACCATCTTTAATTCTTGGATGAGTTGAATTTTATGAGCGTGAATATCTTTATGCAAAATGTTTCTCAAAGCGCTTCTCGTGATATGCAATTGTTGCGAACGTCGACGAGTTGATGTTGCAGGCTCATTCTCAACACTTTCCTGCACAGCGGCTATATTTGCATCACTACGGCCACTACGAGAATATTATTTTGTTTTTTTTCAGACTTTACCTATTAGTTCAAATAAAATAAAAATTACGTAAAAAAATTATTTTGTTTTGTTGTCAGCAACAGTGCTGTGGACCTTGAATTTAGTGATTAAAATACGCACAGCTGTCTCAAAAGGGACCTGATTACGAGGAAAAGCTGTTAAAATTTTACGAAGATATACAGTAGAATGTTCACCATTTATTTTGTAAGTCTTACATTTAAGGTATTAGATATATTTACCACTTTTATGTAAAACACCAAAAGAAAAAATTTGCTGGAATATTTTAACCCTCTAACTCTTCGCTTTATGTGTCTTTTTGTACATATCTGAAAATGGGCAAAAAACTCCCCTTTAGCGTTGATATAGTGGGCTTAAATGTTCCACAAAAACGTTCGCCATAAAATTCTACTATAAGTCTTTAAAGAGACCCAAGCTTCAGACCTGACTCGGATGCTAGAAATCATTGAAAGCTTAAAATGTGTCTAAGATTTAATTTCGTGCTTATGCACAATTCGTACTCTGCATAGAAAATCTTGTAAGCCTTACGAGAAGAAACATTTTTGTCCCATAAAACGAAGAGCTAGAGGGTTAAAAAGTTCCACAAAAATGTTTGGCCTAATATTTTCCCCGAAAACAAAATTCCGATGTAACCTTGCAAACCTCCGACACACGTTATTATTTTTTGATCTCCTCTACCAGAATCGGTTTACAGAACCCCGTAATTTTGAAAAAAAAATCCAAAATGTTGTGTAGTGTTATTTTTAAAATTGTAGCCAATTTTTGATCAGATTCTTGTTTATGTGAAAGGTATAATTGTAAACTATATATTATACTTTTAAAAGTTCAAAAGCATAAAAGTAGAGTTCCCAAAAATTCCCCATACCCCTATACATAATAAAGGACAAATGGTCTATATTTACATCCAAGTTTAACGTTTTGCCACATGTGATTTTATTAATTTTTTGCACTTTATTCTTTTTAATTTTTTCCAATATTGGTGGTATTGGCAGTTACCTCCGAGAATAAAAGATATGTTAATGTCATTTCTAAAACAGGATATTTATTTAACACGCACCAAAATAGAGCACTTTTTATTTTTTTAAAATAGCGCCGCCATTTCCGATCTCATAATATTGCATATCGTTGAGAGTGGCCTGAGTGTGCCTCAGACTATACCATCTTTGAAACTTCCCTCCTAATGTAAAATTTTGTGCACGTGGCAGGGAAGCCCTTCTAAAACTTTGTATGTTTAGCTTTTAATATACTCATTTTATGGCACGTTGCAAAATTAATCCCCTTTTTCCTCTAACATATGTATACGTATTACATCGCGATTTGAAGTCTGATTAAAATATATCGAGAATTGTGGTTTGTATATACTTCTATTATTCCTATCTAATTGTACACACAGTTACAAATTGTACTTTTTCTTTCCGTTTTGAACGAAACTGAAATTTTTGTAATCAGTTTGATGCGCTAAATAAACTCTGCGGTTATTTCTTCTATAACTCGAGAACAGTATGTCTGATTTCGACAAATAAAACATAAACAGGTGCACGATAAGGGGCTATTCATATATTACGTAACGCTAATTTCGAAGTATGTTGTTATGTACTGTAAATACTTGGTATTCAACTTAATGAATTTAAACTAGTAGTTATTGTTTGTAATGTTTTTGTATTAAATGAAAATTTACTTCACTTCAAATATACATTTCAACCTTGTAATACCTTTTTGGATTTACGTAACGTTGTTCTTAATTACAATAGGTTATGGGCCCAGATGCCATAAGGATATAAGGATATAATATAACTTTGAAGTCACATAAAAAGAGGTTTAATTTGAAAATTGAAAACTAAGAAAATCCAAAACGATGAATTCACTAGCTGGACGAATTCCCTTACTGAAGGGAACGAATTATGGTACGTGGAAGGGTCAAATGGAAGCGGTACTGCACAAAAACAGACTGCTGAACATTGTGTTGGGTAAAGAAAAAATCCCAGTGTTAAAGGAGCTCCCAGAAGCCCCAACGGAAGCACAAAAGTGAGAATACGTCCAGGCCATTAAGAATGTGCAACAATATTTAGATAAAGATATGGATGCAAGAGCTGAAATTTTAATGGCAATAGATGCTAGTATTGTAACAATGGTGAAAAATATGAAAAGTTCTCAAGATATTTGGTGTTACCTTCAAGATACGTTTGACCGTAAGTCGACAAGGAAGAAGATAGAGTGTTACCGTAAGTTGTTAAATATGAAAATGTCCGAAAATGAATCAATATCACAATTTTTAATTGATTTTAATGTATGTGTTTCATGCATAATGGAAATGCGAATCGAAATTGATTAAGACCTTCTAGTTGTTGTTATGCTAGATGCTTTACCAGAACGTTTTTCAGCTATCAAAGCTGCTGTGGATACTGCAAATGAATTTCCCAAATTGGTTGTTTTAAAATCAAGATTGCTTAAAATTGGCGACAAAGAGGAGAACGATTCAAGTACTTCTGCGTTCAAAGCAAAATTTTATAAAAAGGTACATCATGATCAATTAAGAAAGTCAAAAAATCAAGAAGAAGGTATGTCTAAAAATAAATTTTCTTATAAATGTTTTCGATGTGGGAGAAAAGGTCATAAAGCAAAAGACTGTAAGATACATGTTGAAATTGCTAGACATGTAGAGGAAAATGTCAAGCATAAAATTTCAAATGAAGTGTCAGTAACTATGGCAGAAAAAGCATTTTGTAGTAATTCTCAAGAAACTTAGATGATTGATAGTGGTGCTTCATCTCATATGTGCACACAAAAATCATTATTTGTAAATATTAATTTGGAATTTAGAGGTAAAGTCAGATTAGCAGATGATAACGAATTGAACATCAAATGCATTGGAAAGGTTAAAATAATTGCAAACTTAAATGGTAAAAAGCAAGAGATAGGTCTATGTAATACTCTATATGTCCCAGACTTACGGTGCAATCTTATATCAACTAGCAAATTGACCGATAATGGTTGTACAGTTGTTATGAAAGAATCAAGAGTAGTGGTTTATAAAGAAGGAAATCAAATAATAGAAGGTCATAAAGTAGACAACTTATATTTTGTAAAATTGTTTTGAAACACAAAAAACATGATAAATGTAACTCCAAAATCTAAAGATTTTGAAACAGAGCTATTGCACCAAAGTAATGGCCATCTAAATATGAATCAATTGAGAAAAATACAGAAATATGAAATGGTTAAGGGTTTACCTACTATACAAATAGATTGTGTACCATGCATTCGAGGAAAACATTTCCTCATAAGGTCGAGAAATCAGCTTCTGAAGTACTAGCGCTAATTCATACTGATCTTTGCGGTCCAATGAGAACTCAATCACTTGGTGGTAGTTTGTATTTTGCAACGTTTATTGATGATTATTCTCGAAAAGTATTTGTGTATTTTATTCTACAAAAAAGTCAATATTTAGAAAAACTTATCGAATTTAAGAAAATGGCAGAAACACAAACAGGAAAGAAAGTTAAAATTTTACGAAGCAATGGCGCGGAATTAGTAAGTGAAAATTTGAATAATTTTTTAAAAGAAAACGGAATAAAGAGGCAGTTAACTACAGCTTATACACCTCATCAAAACGGTATCGCGGAAAGAATAAATAGAACATTAGTAGAAATGTCCCGTTGCCTAATGTTTGAATCAGGGTTACCTGAAAGTTTATGGTCTGAGCTGGTACATACTTCCGCATATATAAGAAATCTTGTCCAACAAAGTTAAATGGTACTAAAACACCAGAAGAGCTATGGACAAAAAGAAAGCCAATTGTTAAACATTTGAGAAGCATTGGCTGCATATCATTTGTATTAGATAAGACATCTAAAATATCTAAGTGGAATGCTAAAAGTCACGAACACATTCTTGTAGGTTACTGCGAAGAATCCAAAGCTTATCGATTATGGAAAGCAGGAACGAAACAAATCGTAACAAGTAGAGATGTGAAGTTTATGGAAACTAAAATGTACGACCCTACAAAAGGCAATAAGAATCCTAATTTTTATGAATTTAAAACTAGATAAATAATACAGCATCAAGAAGATGAAAGAAATTTAGAAGGTTTTGAAATAGACGTAAGAGACAGAAATGAAAAAGAATTTAATGAAGAGCTTGTGGAAAATAGAAATGAGAAGGAAAGTGTGATAGAAAATTTTCTTGATTCAATTAAAAATCGATTAAGGCCAAGAAAAAATCAAGCGATGGCTCAAGCAGTGAAAGAAATTGCAGTAGATCCCAGAAATATAACAGAAGCTAAGTCATCTGATCAGGCAGAAGATTGGCAAAGAGCAATGGAAAACGAATACAAATCATTAATGAAAAATTATACTTGGAGCTTGGAAGATTTACCAAGTGGTCGTAAGGTAGTAGGATGCAAATGGATCTTCAAAACCAAAATCAGGCCAGATGGAAGTATAGAAAAACGGAAGGCAAGATTAGTAGCAAAAAGTTACTCTCAAAAATTTGGATTAGATTATGTGGACACTTTTGCTCCAGTAGTTCGACAAACCTCTCTTAGAATGTTATATGCACCCGCAGTTGAAAATAATTTAAACTACGGCAGTTAGATGTATCAGCTGCGTTTCTGAACGGAAATTTAGAAGAGGAAATATATATGGAACAACCAGAAGGATTTATTAAGGAAGTAACAAGAGAAAAAGTTTGCAGATTAAGTAAAGCAATATATGGTCTAAAGCAAGCTGGAATTGATTATGTTATAAAAGAGTTTGGCTTAAAACAATCAAAGTATGATCAATGCATTTATTTTCTCAGAGAAGACAGGAAAACAATGATAGTCGCCTTATATGTTGATGATATCATAATTGCTGCAAATAATACCCAATTTATAGAAGAAATTGTAGATGTATTGAAAGATAATTTTGACATTCGTGACATGGGAGTTCCAAAGCATTGTATTGTACTCGAAGTAAATGTAAAAGATGGGGAAATATCAATTTCGCAACCAGGATATATATAAAATTTGGTTAGGAAATACGATTTAGAGAATTGAAAGCCTGTAAAAATTCCTATGCAACCCGGTATTAAGTTAGAAAAAGAACCAACAATTTCCAGGGAAGCAGAAAAAGTAGATGAAAAGTTTTATCAAGAAATTATTGGATCTTTACTCTACTTGTCATTGTACAGCAGACCTGATATAACGTGTTCTGTTAACATGTTATCACAATTTTCTACAGACCCTCGTAAACAACATTTGAATTCAGCATATCATGTTATTAGATATTTAAGTTATACAAAAAATGCTGTATTGATGTATAAGAAAAGTGGTTTACCACTTGTTGGTTTTTGTGATGCGAATTGGGCTCAAGATGTAAATGATAGAAGATCTCAATCAGGTTTTTGTTTTTTACTCGCAGGTGGTCTTGTGTCCTGGGAGTCAAAGAAGCAAAAGGTTGTAGCAACATCCAGTGCAGAGGCGGAATATGTAGCATTAACTGACGCAGCTAAAGAAGCTGCGTATTTGGGTTACATTTTGGAAGAACTTGGATACTCAAGTCTTAATCCAGTGATGATAAATACAGATTCGCAAAGTGCTCAAAGGATGGCGGAATTTGGTTCAAATCATTCCCGTACTAAACATATCCATTATAAATACCATTATGTAAAGGATACTATAGAACAAAATATTGTAAAATTAAAGTATTTGCCTACAGATAAAATGTTGGCTGATGTTTTGACAAAACCAGTACCTAAACCTAAACATGTATTTTGTAGTAATAATTTTGGAATTGTAATGTAAATTAAATAATGTAAATTCATAATGTTGAGGAGCCATGTTGTTATGTACTGTAAATACTTTGTATTCAACTTAATGAATTTAAACTAGTAGTTATTGTTTGTAATGTTTTTGTATTAATTGAAAATTTACTTCACTTCAAATAAATATACATTTTAACCTTGTAATACCTTTTTGGATATACGTAACGTTGTTTTTAATTACAATATATGTGTGTTGTATTGAATTGTGGTTCTTGTCTATTGACTTTCATCAATTAATAGTAAATAAAAAACAACAGTTGTGCATCGATTTCCATGATTTATGGCTTATTTTGTTTATGAGACATCTATCCTTAAGAACATTGCATAAAAATTTAAGTTTTTACCATTTTAAATTTTATAAGAGCTTTTAGATTTGTTTTAAATTTTCTTACAAAAATCCACTATTTTTTGATAGTAATTTGTGAATAACTAAGAAACCACTGATTTGTTTAGATACTGTTCTTGAGTTGGGGTAAAATATACTGATGTGTTACTGGAAATATTAGATACGCACATAAAAAAACTTTGAATTAATAGGAAAAAAAGTAATGAAAAAAGGTTTTTTATTAATTGAGTTATGAATTTTTAGTCGAACTGTATGGTTTTTATGCAAAGTTATTAAATTAGTTTGGCTTAAGTTCATTTTTAATTTAATTTTTCGATCAAACTATTTTTTATTTAAGAAAGAAATTCTAAAGCATGTAAGTATTGAACATTCAAAGAAAATTTTTTTTAGCGAATCAAACTGAAAAATTTTATGAATCTAAATTGATTATTAGGCTAATGTTCGTAACGTTATATTCAGAAAGAATTGGGTATGATTAATATTCCAAGGAACAAGGGAAAATTAACATCAACTTTATTTTTTCAACATACACAGCAGAACAGAGTAGCGCCACTTTCGGAAGCCGCTACACTTCCATTGTCAGTGCTCACGTGTATTTGCTATCACCACTTGTCAGGTGGCTCTGTTGAATGTGATTTTAATTTTTATATATACAACTTTTTCGTGAAAATTGAATACGAGAAATTTTAGTTTTGTTTGAAACGGAATTTCTTTGTAATTGTGTGTTATCAATAATGCTCTCGATGCACCTTCCTCTTTAACGCATTGTTTTTAATTAGATTTAGCAAAGATTCTGTTCTGCTGTTATTGAATAAAAAGAAAATACAGTCGATTTGAATTTTTTTTTATTTAGTTAGCACGTATAAGAAGGGTGCTACTCCAGAGAAGGAGCTTCTAGCGATACAAACATAAAAGAAAACTAGTTACATTGAATAAGTTTAACAATATAAGTAAAGAAAGAAAGAGAAGTAAGGAAAAGAAAAGAAAATAGTTCTGATGGGTTTTTTGTTTATGGAAACGTATTTAGGAAGGCTCTCCATCTGCGTCTGTCGTGTGCCATATGGGAAATTTGCGGCCACGTGACTCCTCGTTGTCGATGTTCTGCTTCTACGGATCTTCTCCATGTTATTCTTTGCCGTCCAACATTCCGTTTCCCCTTAGGGTTCCACTGTAAGCTGGCCTTTGCTATGTTTGAGATGTCCTTACGTAGCGTGTGGCCAATCCAAGTCCATTTTCGACGACGGATTTCATGGGCGATAGGAGCTTGATTGCTAACTGACAGGAGGTCGGCGTTTGTGATGCGGTTAGGCCAAAATATTTTGTTAATTTTGCGCAGACATTTGTTAACAAATACCTGTAGCTTTGTTGTTATCGACTCAGTTACTTTCCACGTTTCACATCCGTACAGAAGAACTGACTTTACATTGGAGTTGAAGATATTCACTTTGTGCCGCTTCGAGATTTGGGAAGAATTCCAGATTTTACTCAGGGCGGCATATGCGCCACGGGCGCGGTTTATTCTGTTTACCACATCTTCATCTGCGCCGCCATCTTTACTTATAACGCTGCCGAGGTAGGTGAATTTTTCAACATCTTCAAGCTCGATGCCGTTTAGAAAAAGTGGGCTTGCTTGTAGTGTGGCGATTCTAAGCGACTTTGTTTTGGTGATGTTGATCTTAAGCCCGAAACGCATGCCATTCTCTTGTAGTTTATCCAGTTTTTTCTGGATGCCGTCTAGCGTATGTGACATTAAGCACATGTCATCTGCATAATCGAGGTCATGCAACCGTTGGTTCAGGTGCCATTGAATTCCGCTTGGGGCTTCGATGTTTGTTTGATGAAGAACTGTGTCCAAAACTAAAAGGAAGAGTAAAGGCGATAGCGGACATCCTTGTCTGACGCCGGTGTGTATATCAAAGGCCTTACTTTCTTGACCTTTAAAACGCGCTTTATATGGAGCATACTTGTATAGCTCCTTTATCAGGGATATAATGACGTCTGGAGTACCGATATTATCTAGTGCGGACCATATTGCCTCTCTTTTGATGGTGTCGAATGCTCTTTCGAAGTCTACAAATACTAGGAAGAGTGGGGAGTTGTATTCAGCGGACTGCTCGAGTATAATGCGCAATGTGTTGATTTGGTCTACTCATGATCGATTCGGTCTAAATCCACTCTGTTCAATACGTAAAGACTTTTCAACAGCTGGTGAGACGCGTTCTAAGATGATCATTGTTATAATCTTTTGGATAGTATTCAGCAGAGTTATGCCCCTCCAGTTCGTACATGCTGTTAGATCGCCCTTTTTCGGCAGAGTTATTATTGCGCCTTCTTTCCATTGCTTAGGACATCTGCATGCCATCCACGCTTCATTAATATGCGGCCATATATAATTTATTAGGTCAGGACATGCCTTAAAGAGCTCAGGTGGTATCATGTCAGGGCCAGCCGCTTTATTGCTCTTCAGCTTAGCAACCGCTCTTTTTACATCGTCAATGGTCGGTGGTGATATGGGGATGTCTCTTCTTTGATTTCTTCTGATTTGTCGCTAAGGAGGGGAGCTGTTGTTCGTTTGTTGTTGGCGGTGGCGACTCAAAGAATTCCCTCCATCTTTCAAGCAGATCTTCGGTGCTGAAGAAAATGTTCCGGTCTCTATCCTTTATATTTGGTGTTGTGGCAAGTTTGGTTCCGCTTAGCTGTTTTATGGCTTTAGAAGTTTCGCGTGTATTTCCTCTAGCAGCTGTATATTCGGCTAAGCTTGCAATGTTTTTCTGATACAGTCGTCGATCACCACGAGCCATTTCCTTAACCTGCTTTTCGACGCTGTTGTATCGTTCATTTATTTGTCTAAAATTAAAACTCTGTTTAGCTGCGAGTAGTTCTAATTTAATGGCTTTCCTTTCTTTAATTTTCTCCCACGTTGCATCCCTAATCCATGGTGAAGTGTGGTGGTTGCTTGCGCCTATGGTATCACTCGCCGTTTTAATGCAGGCTTCGGTTGTATTACTCCAAGTCGGCTGCTGTTGGAGTGAATCCAGTTCTGTACAAATGCGGCGTGTAAACTCTTGTGCAACTGAGGCTTGCTGCAGCCGGTGTACATTAAACTTTTTCCTGGCTGATGATTTTTTATAATTCGCCATTGGTCTTAGCCTTACTATACCGAAAAATAGCTGGTGGTCGCTATATATATATCAGCTCCTCTGATTGCCTTTACGTCCATCAAGCACCCCAGAAACTTCCTGCTTATCATGAATTGATCGATCTGGTTACGGGTGTTAACATCCGGTGACTGCCACGTATATTTATGAATGTCACGATGTGGGAATTTAGTACCACCAATGAATAATTGGTTGCTCATGCATAAGTCTAAAAAGCGTTCACCGTTGTTGTTGCGGATGCCGCTTAGACCTTCTAACCCCATAATTGAGTGCAGATTGGTGTTATCCGAGCCAACTTTTGCGTTCATATCCCCCATGACAATTTTTATATCGCTCTTTGGTGCGATGGCGATTGCTCTGTTCAATTGTTCATAGAAATCATTTTTGGTGTCGTTGTCTGCTGCTTCTGTTGGTGAATCACACTGTATAACGGCTATGTTGCGATATTTTGTGCGAATACGGGCTGTGAGTAGAATCTCAGATATTGGATTCCATCAAGGCTTTCTTCATGTTATTTGTGAGCAGTAAACCAACTCCGTTTATATGTGAGTTCGGGTTGCCGCTAAGGATAAAATTGTGGCCAGAGTTAGTACGCTGTTCTCCACTACTTCTCCATCTGACTTCACTCAGTCCTAGTAAATCAAGCCGACATCTATTAATTTCGCTGCAAACTTGCGCCAACCGCGACGTTTCTGATAGCGTTCTCACGCTTCATGATCCAAATCTTGTCCTTGTTCGATAGCCAATAGGTTGTGCCGTATTATCCAGTCCATTTCTTATTAATTTTATCGTTTCGTTGATAATGTTGTTTTTATGCTTCGAATTATCAGGCCTGCAAGCAACCTCCGGTAAAGCTGGAGGAACGCATTTACTTTACTCAGGGTAAGAGTTTTCCGTTACCTGAAACCCTCCTCCTCTATCCGGGCTTGGGACCGGCAGGCTAACGCCAGGCGGAGTTAGTCGATTTGAAATGCAGTGCATTAAACACCACGATACGCGATATGTTTTCATCAGACTCTAAATGGCGATGTAATATGTATTTAGTAATGACTCTAGAGGGTAGAGAATCTGTCATAAGACTTTATTTCCCACCATGGTGGGAAATAAAGTCTTTTGAGCTTATTGCGTTTTTAAAAGTGAAATAAAGTCAACAAAAATTTGGAAATAAAGTAATTGACTTTATTTCCCTATCCAAATGGAAATACCATCATCACTGCTTAAAGTATGTCGGGCTTAAGGACTCGCTGAGTAAAGGTTTCTGTATAGCCGGCCTTCTGCTGGGCTTTATGATTTCTGTTGTCGGTATATCAAAAAGCGACTGCGACTGAGTAAAGTCTTATTACGTAGCCGTTCATCGGCCGGGCTTAAGGGTTTTTTCCTCTCAGTATATCGAATAGCGATTTCGCTGTGTAAAGATTTTGGCATAGCCGGCCTTAGGCAAGGCTTAATAATTTTTTCCTTTCGGTTAAGCGAATAGCGGCTTCACTGAGTTAAGATTTTCTCTTTGGGCGGCCTTATGGGTTTCCGTCACTGCGTTTGTCGAAAAAATATCTCGCACTAGTGAAGCCTAGCTATGCAAAA
The DNA here is from genome assembly GCA_956483635.1 of Panzeria rudis. NCBI lineage: Eukaryota > Metazoa > Arthropoda > Insecta > Diptera > Tachinidae > Panzeria > Panzeria rudis. The sequence goes on from OY101448.1 coordinate 81,878,157, forward strand.
ATCTTTACTCAGCGATGCCGCTTTTCGCTATACTGTGAGGAAAAAAACCCTTAAGCTACGTAGATAATCTTTGGGAATAAAGATGCAATTTCCTAAAATATTCAATTATAATGGAAAAAACGAATAAAATATGGCTTTTAATTCATAGCAATATTGACTTGGTACATTCAGAATAATATTCATTGGCAAGCATCGCGATGCTATGCAAATTATATGTTTGAAAGTGCAATAAACTCAATCGACTTTATTTCGTTTTCAAAAATGCAATAAAGTCTGTAGTGAGATTCTGTAAATTTTAACAATAACAGCTTTTGTTCTATTGTCAACTTGTTAAATTGTTTGCACTAACGTTTTTTACGATTCTACGATTCTGTGACTTCTTTTTAACAAAATTCCTTAAATCTGACGTCATGTAGCATCTCTGTTAAAATAAACGAAAAGCGTAAATAGGAATATAGCAAAAACAAATGAATTTGTGATTGCCAAACAGTGTAGAGAAAATTGTTTGCACTAATTTCTTAATTTTTGGGAAATAATTGTTAAATTAAATGAAATAGAAGGAGTACAGATGCCTTCTAGAAGGCCTCTGTGCTCCTTCTTTTGGATAAACAAGGCCTGCTCGCTCATTCCATACTTACATCTTTTTTACACACGTTGTCATTACGGAGCAGGTCTTCCGTTTGTTAGTTCTGGGAGGCCTGACAAAAGACCTTCTAAAAAGGTAATTTTGAAGGGTTCCTAAGGAAGGTCTGTCAAAAAGCAAATGGAGGTACATTTTTTTAATCGCGGTATGTTTAAAGTGGCTTCTTTATTTTTGATTCATGTGATTTTATATTTCGAATTATTTCCTATCATCTAAAGTAATTTTTATACGAATGTATTTATTAAAGAAGGACTTGGATGTGGATAGTTTCGCCGGTATAAGTATAAGTTAATCAGCTCCATCATAAATACGTAAATTTCAGCTTTATATACAAATTACTTGCGAAAAAAGAATATGCGAATGTTTGTTATTTATACAGTACACCTTTAATGAATAAAACCAGTGTTGTCAACTCAATGTTTTTTGCGCTTTTTTTAGTGCTTTTTCAACTTTTCGAGCGCGAAGATTTTTAGAGTTAGTGCTCGGTGCTAAACCCACTAAACCCAAAATATCAAAATAAATTTGTTTATCTAAAAAATATTTTTTAAAGGTAAATTTTTTTGTTAAATTTCCTTAACATACTTTTTTGCATTCTAGCAAAAGAATAAAATTAGCAAATTTATATAAAGCACATTCGAGCAATCAGCTGCGTTTTTTTTTGTCTTTTAAAAGCGTCAAACTCCATACAGATAAGTATTTCTGTACGTATTTCGTTTGCTTGACACTTAAGAGTAATTTAAAAAATTATTGACACAAATGTAAGAGTTTATATTATTACTATCTTCGGTTTCAAGCAAATTCGACATGTATTCTAGATGGCATGCAATAGTGTTCATGGAAATAACGTCCACCGGACGACTTGAGACTACACGGAAAAAATTATGATAGCTTTTTTTTTAAACAAACATGGTTTTGAAAGTGATATTAAATCTTTATTATTGTCTATATTTAGTTTAATAAATAATTTTGTTTGAGTTATTATTTCATTTACCTACCGTCAATGTTGGCAGCCTGATAAAATTATGAAATTCTTTGATTTATTTTTTATATTTCTCTAAAACATTTTTTGATTGAAACAATTTGTTTATTGAAAAAATTAGAATTTTTTTTTAAACAAATTATTAAAAATTTTTGCATTTGAATTTACAAATTTCTTTCTAGGATCTAAATTGAACAAATTTACATTTGGTTCAGGGAATTTGGTATTTGAAATGAAAGATTAGTTTTTTCTGTGTATGCAAAATAAACCCTTGTCAGCTAAATGCATTCTGTGAAAAATAAAGAAAGCTGGTAGGCATTAATTGCCTAATTGTGTTACTTTTCTCAAAAAATAATTAAAAGTATCAAAATAATGATAAAGAATACTTTGGCAATTCAGATGCACTTATAGCAGGAAGCTATGCACTATGACCATAGGTCGGAAATGAGTTCCTAGCCCGCTCAAATCAATATGTAGCTTTCTATACAGGTAAAAACAAATAAAACTAACAAACCAGTTATTTTTCCTTTCCGATTTTTATAAAATTTTATACGAATGATGCCTCTGGTGTAACTAGTATTAGCTCAATATACTTTATGGTTCAATATACTTTATGGTTCGCGAAATATAGCGACTTGAAAATTTAAAAATTAAAAAAATATGTATTAAGCCGACATCACAAAGTTATTTGTACTACTTACACTAAATGTTCCACTGTAGTGTCATATTTAAGGCCGTTTCAGACTATAATACAAGTATTAATAATTTTGAGGAAAATGAAACTCTGACATGTTAAACCGTTATTGTTTTTTGAAATTTTTCAAAGAAAAATTAACGTGGGGAAACATTTTCGCCAAAAGTATTAATACTTGTGTTATAGTCTGAAACAGCCTTTAAGGACACAAATCGGACTTTAAAATGATATATGTATTTTACGATTTTATTTTTCAATCTTCAGAGGACCATTTTAACTGATCTTATGTCTGCATTACTTGAGCTTTGAAGACTGCAAAATAAAAGCATAAGAAATAAAAAGTCCACTTTGTACCCTTTAACATGACACCTCAATGGAACATCTAGGTTGAAATATATACATAATTTTGCAAAGCCGTTTCAGTACATTTTTGTTGATTTTTTTTATTGGTACATTTTTGTTAAATTTTCTCAATTTAAAGTCGCTATAATTCGCGAGCCAGAAAGTATATTACATAGTATATACATAATTTTATAAAATCGGTTTAGTATATTTTTGGAATTTTTCATTCTATATTTCGCGAACCAGAAAATAGATCGTGCTAAGATTTTTCAGTAATAATAGTTGTTCTAGAGGCATCATTCGTACCAAATTTTATAAATATCGGAACTCCAACTGGGCTGTTGGTATTATCTTTTTTATTCCATATAAAACATTTATGTCGATTTGCGCCGGCTAGGAATTCATTTCCGACCTATGGCTCCTTGCCGAAAATTTTTTTGAATTGTCCATAGATAGTATTTCTGCTATACGATTTTTTGCAAAATAAGTCGACTCGCTTTAATGGCCAAGCTTAGACTTGATAGCCGTAAGAGGAGTAATGCGTATGTAAGAGTAGAACATACATATATCGCACCCTAAATACAAAAGGGTCACAACTCAAAATACTAAAATTTTCAGGAGAGACAAAAAACTGTTTATGTGCAGAGCAACACACTTAACATTAAAATAGACATTACTGTATTTTTCCAGTTAAACAAGATAGTGATGTGAAAGAAATTTTTGCAGTAGTTAGAGATGTGTACTCTGAATTAATTTATGGAAAAATTTCAGTTTTGGAAAATTTTGAGTTGTGACCCTTTTGTATTTAGGGTGCGATATGTATGTAGAATTTCATTATAATCGGACGGGGTAAAAATCCTGACGTTATCGGAAAGTTTTGAAACTACTCAATATAAGAATTTCTTAAATAAAATGAAAAACAAAATCTCAGTGCTTTTTTTCAAATATTACGCGTTAATTTACTTGTTTCAGTGCTTTTTGAAATTGAAAGGTTGACAACGCTGAACAAAACAAAGTTTCCTTCGCTTTGACAAAAAAAAAAAATGCTACTGTTTCTCTTCTCGCTTTTCATAGAAACGAATGTGGAATGTGTATCTTATCTTTTATACGGAAGAGGCGAGGCCTTCTTTAAGGCATTATTTAGCAGTTAGATAAGAATAGTAATTAAAAAAATAAAACTGTCTAAGCAGGCCTTTAATAAGGCCTGAAGTAAGAAGGTCTTCTCAGTGTTCCCGCTGGGTAGCAACAAGCAACATTAACCAACATACTACGACTGTGTAAAAATTTTATACTAATAGTAGTACATGAAATACGAATTTTTGTACACATTTTAAGAAGACTCAAAGTAAGTAGAAAATACTTGAATTTTGTATGTTGTATAGGAAAATTCGTACAGAGAATCTATAAAGGGAAAAATATGGAATTTTCCTAAACTTTCAAGTTTCTGATTTTTCTCTCTAAAGAATTTGTTTGATTTTATTACGCAAACTACCTTACACTATACAAAATTCAACACAACATTTATCATGCATTTGTATGTATTTACAAAACAAAAAAAAAATATTACTTAGGTGTTAAAAAAAGGAACAACATACTTCACTTTTAGAGCAAAATGTAAAAGTCCTTTGTTGCTGTCGAATACTTTAAAATGATATTCTAAAAAACTACAGTATACAAGACAATCATACACATAAAATATATATATTAGGGTGGGTCCAATTGTTGGGGCGAGAAAAAAAGTGAAAGGCATCTAGCAAAAACCAGCTCCTCGCAAGATTCTAAGAAAATTACCTTAAGAAAGTAGGCGTCTAAAATCAAAACCTAGCTTCCGCTGAGAGACATCAAAATTCAAGCTTTTTATTGGGTAAAAACATATATAACCAAAAAATATAAGTAAAATTTTGGACTTTACCCCTTCCGATTTTGATAAAATTTAGTACGAGTGATGTCTCTGGCATAACTACTATTATTACAGAATCTTGACGTATTATATATTCTGGTTCACGAAATATAGCGACTAAAAACTTAGAAAATTAAAATAAATGTACTAAACTCGCTATATTTCGCGAACCAAAATATATATTCAGTCAAAATTTTCCATCAATGGTAGTTATACTAGAGGCATCATCATTCGTACAAAGTTTTATAAAAATCGGAAGTGGCAGGCCTAAGAGTTTACTTATATTGTTTATTTATAAATGTTTTCACGCAATGAAAAACTTGAAGTTTGATGTCTCTCGGCGGGAGCTAGGTTTTGATATTAGACCCCTATTTTCTTAGGGTAATTTTCTTAGAATTTTGTGTAAATTTCGTTTTTGCTAGATGCCTGTTGACAACAACAATTGACCCACCCTAATATACATACTTGCATATCGTCACCTTAAATGAAAACTAAGATAAATTAATACACTTTTATTTTTTTTACCGGGGAAACAAAAGAAATAACATTTTAAGCTTATTTGTTTTAATAGTGGTTACTTGTGGTTACTTCGTCTGAATTTCTTTAACAAAGTCGCCGTTTTTGGTCTAGAGTTTAGAATTCTACGAGAAGATGTAATTTGATAAAACGAACCATAATCAATCAAAAATCGATATCGAACTTTTGTGTAGTTACGTCCGTTTTCATTTAAGTTGACATACATATATATGAATAACGTATGTGAACATTAATTTTAATCATTTTAATCGACCTTTGAATTGTTCTATTCATCATATATTCGAAATAGAGGTTTTTAAATTACTCGAACAATCGAGTGTAGCATAATTGTATTCTTTTATACAAGACAGCATGTTTGCATCATTTTAAACGCCTGCAAACAATTTAAATAAGCAAATATCACCCAAACCTTGCACTCATACTAAGAGCGATCACTTGACAATATGGCCAAGTACAAATGTGCACAGAAAAACAAAAGCAGTTATTATTATTGTTCTTGAAGTGCTCTGCTCTTGAAATAGCCACACGCATTTTGCTGCACCAAAGCACTCGCCGCGGAATAAATTATTATTTTAAGTGTAATCATATTACACCTAAATTTCCCACAAAATATTTATTTAAATTTTATCCCTAGAGTACTAAGCATATTTTATATACTTTGTAACTAATGTTCGTCGATTCGACGATGTCTTTTTTCCCGATTGTGTTTATCAGCCTATGTATGTGTTCCTTTGCGGCACTATATAAACCGAACGCGTATACCGATTTTGACGATTCTTACGTCCAATGTATTCGTCTTAATCCGGGGAGTGTCACTAAAGATATATGATATAAGTAATCAAAATTCAATATGGCGGCCAACAGACGCCATTTTGTTTATACGAAAAAAATAAAAAGTCGGCGAACTATATCTAAATGGGTATCAATCGACAGGTATTTGAAAATCGTCTTTAGGTTTCTCTTATGGTTTCTAATTTCGAATGACCATCTAGGATCTGTGCCGGCTTAAAGTTGTATTTTTACGCAGTCGGGTTTTTTTTGATGTTTTAAATTTATGTTTTGTTTAAAATCAGCTTCTCTTACAAATAAAAATAAAAGCTATTGTAAAAACAATATTTTTGGGTTCGCTCATATCTAGAATATTGAATTAAAATCAAAGTGTCAATTTCATTCGTTTAGAAAAGACTTTATTTTATTAAATTATTAGTTCAGTTCGTTTCGTATTTTTGTCGAGAGGGCTCATACAAAGACTAAAAAAAATTTTTGTAACTTAAAATACAACAAAAAACCAAATGAAACTTATAAGAACATATTTATAGTATTAATTAAATACAAAAAAAACTTCAATTTGAGCAAGAGGCACAAATCTCAATTTTAAGCTCTCCACAAATTGGGTTTTTGCATTTATGATAAGCTGATTTTGTACATACTACGTTTTTTCTTTTATTTCCATTCGTAAGCATTGCTATTACTGCCCCTATTCTCTTTACTGATAGCATCTCCTAATTGTATATATTCAGAGATACTTTAAACTCGTTGCGTCTTCCCATAAAATCTTACCCTGCGTTTAGACATGTAAGTAAAAGAAAAAGCAATTTGTATTCGTTTCTCTGTCTTTCTCATAGCTGAACCAAAAGTGTGTTAGTAGAAAAGTTTGAGTGTATTGAGTTTTTCGAACTTGCACTTGCATGTGTAAAGGCCAGGTTAGACGTGTCTGAAAAAGATGACCACGTTAGTACTAAGCACCGTCGGTTCGATGAGCAATAGACTTTAAAAAACGCACTTCGAGCACTACAAATGCAAAAAGACGACTGTTTATGGCAACAACAGCCTACCAACTAACGTCACAGAAAATTGTAGAGTAATTGAATCAAGCAGTAAAGAAATAAACAAAAATGTAAGGGCGGTACTCGTCGAAACGATAAACATTAGTACTGTATGGTTAAGCAATAGATCCGATATCATTTATTTTTTTCTCATAAATTTAGTTTTAAAATTAATAATAATCAAGGCTCGAACTTTCATGAAAATTCATATTTTTTGTGGTGATAGATAAACAGGTATTGACTAATTATTTATGCGAAATAAAATTTTAACTATTTTGGCATCGACTTGTGGTTGCATATTTTTGCATATTTTGGTGGTAAGTACATATTTTTGCATATTTTGGCAATAAATGCATTATTTTTAAACTTATAAAATTTTTGTTAATGCATGTTTCTCAATTTTTGGAAAAAAATATTAATAGGCCGATTGTGGATGGCAAGTGAGCCTCAGTTAGGTTGCCAGTTGCTTAAAACTACTGATGGCAACAGAGAGCTGTCAATTTCAGCCATTAATTTTCAGTTTCCGACTGGTAACGCAACTAAAGTTCGGTTGCATTATGTTTGTTTTATGTTTTTTTCTCTAATAATAATTAAAAATTAAAAAAAAAGAGTTTTCTTATTATTTTAGTTTTGCTACATTGCTTGCAGGTAAATGCATATTTTTGCACATATTTTTAATTTTTAGGTGCATTTGTTAAGCGCGTAAAATCAATTTTTAGTTGCATGAAAGTCCGAGTCCTGATAATAATAATACAACTACAACTTTTCATAAGTAGTATATAAGCCGTAATAGTTTTCTGCAAAGATTCATTCAGAAATTTCAACTAGCTTGGAGCAAACAAGACTTGCTCATGGAACCAAAATAAATTATAGTTTAAAAAAACTAAAAACACGCTTTCATACCAAACGGAAGTAAAAATTGGAAAATAATTTTTCAGTATGAAGAGTTTATGTTACAACAACCAATTATGACTAATTAATTTGGATTAAGATTGATAAAACTTAAGTTATGTATTAACAAAATATTTAACTTCTAATATTATTTTCCATATTTTTTTGCAGAGCGTAAATGCATATAAAAACTAGTGGTATAATAACGAATATTCTTGTATTTTTGTCTTTGTTTATTTTTAATACAGAAAACCCCTTTTTGGTGTTCATAAGTTCAGCCGTTCGTTATATTGAGCGTCAAAAATAAAAAAAAATCGTTATATAAGGTAGTTAATGTTAAAAAATTACCTTTTCGTTATATCCCGAATTCGTTAAAGTGAGTATTTGCTATACCGAACTCTGACTGTATACAAGAAAAATGAATTTTTACAAATAATAAATATTTTTCATCATTGCGTTCTGAATAATTCCGAAACCGTTGAGTATATAATTAATATTACTTTGAATGGGGAGTACCTCTACCCCACCACCAACCAGGCCAATGTTTTAGCTATATTCGCATATTGTCTTCAAATTAACTCATAGCAAATTTGAAAACTCTTACTATCATATCTTTCTAGATAGCACGTAATTACTAATTACCATCTTCGTATCTTGTCTTCAAATTATCTCATAAACAATTTGAAGACTCTTACTATCATAGCTTTCCACATAGCACGTAATTATTAATTAATTTGTATGGGAAGTACCCCTTCCATTGGACCGACTCCGCCAGCTTTTTACCCACCTTTGCATCTTGCCTTATAGTTAACTCATAATAAACTTGCCTCTTGCTATCATAGCTTTCCAAATATCATGTGATTACTAACTAATGTGTATGGGGTGTACCCCTTTGCTAGAAGCTACCCCGAAAGCTTTTTACTTATGTTATGTCTTCAAATTAAACCATAACAAATTTGAAAACTCTTACTATGACAGCTTTTCAGATAGCACGTAATTACTATGTATTTGGAGTACCCCATCCCTCGCACCTATCCCGTCAGTTTCTTACATATCTTCTTATATTGTCTTCAAATTACCTCATACCAAATTTGAAGACTCTTGCTGTCGTAGGTATGGGGAGTACCCCTTCCCTCGCACCTACCCAACCAAATTTTTAATTATCTCCGTATCGTTCCTTATGCGTAGGTTAGGTTAGGTAAGGAGCGCAATCACGACTGAAGAAGTGACTCACTTGGATCCGTTGATTCCGTCCCTTTGTGATACCCTAGAGCAGACAGGGAATATAAATTACGACTGCCCTGCCGCCGTGTCAAACCATCCCGATTGAACTAAGTACGGTGATAGCCTGACTAGCCCTACATTAGCCAGACTCTCTAAGTCTGGAAATATGCTAGCGCCCAAGATTCTCGTCCTTAAGCTGGCTAGAGCCGGACACTGACATAGAAGATGGAGAACAGTCTCCTCCTCTTCCTCATCATTACAACTTCTGCAGTAGTCGTTATGATTTAGACCCATCCTTCTGGCATGGGTCCCAATATTACAGTGCCCTGTGAGCACTGTTACTAACATTTTCGTTCGACCTTTACCGAGCCTGAGCAGATCTCGCGTCCTGCTGAGGTCGTAGTGGGGCCACGTGGACCTAGCCACGCGGCAGGTGCCTTCGTGTTCCCACCTATATTGTGCCAGCCTGAATTATTCAAGCTGTATCAGTGATAGTGGAGATTTCAGCTTGCAAGACGCTACGACCGTCCTGCAGCTTAAATGGGACCCTTACGTTGAAGTTTTCCACTTAGAAACCTCCGCCAGTTCTGTTGCCCCTTTTGGAAACATTCGTAAAGATTTTGATCGCTCCATTACTGCTGAGGGATGAGAAGTACTGTTCCCTGCTGGGAACAAGTGAGAGGAATAACCCACCAAAGTAAGGCTTCGGTGCGCAATAATCAATATTGTTGTGAATTCCTTGATGCTGTCTCAGAATCCTGGAGTGCCCATAATCAGTTCGTGACCATGGGCATGTAGCGTTCAGCCTGATCGCCGAGAATAAAGCTAGCTGTTTGGCCATACCCTCCACTGGAAGCCAATTCATCATCGTGAAGAGTGCTTTCGTTGGAGTCGACTTGAGCGCATCTGTTATCAGGGTCGCTGCCAGCCGAAATATTTTATTAAGTGTTCTACGATGAGAGTATATTTCTACTGCTTTCCACCAAACTAATACACCATAAAATAAAATGGGCTTGTCTACCGCCTTAAAGATCCAGTTGATCCTTCTGGACTCTATGCCCCAGCTGCGACCAATGGGTCTTTTACACGTATAGATAGCCACGAGGGCCTTATCCGCTCTATACTGGGTGCTTAGATTCCAAGATAGTTCGCTATCTAGGCTTACGCCCAAGTATTTGGCGTTATCCGAGACCGTTAATGTGATCCCGTTGAGTCTAGGAGGCATAAAGTCTTCGACTTTGTACTTTCTAGTAAAAAGAACCAATTCAGTCTTAGCTGGATTGACGCCCAGCCCACAATTGACACTCCATTCACTAACGAGTGCTAGTGCGGACTCCATACACTGAGAGATTGTACTCAGGTGCTTGCCACGTCGTCAGCGTATGCGACAGTCTTAACCATCTTACGCTCCAGACTTAGCAGGAGAGAGCTAATAGTCAGATTCCACAGGAGTGACAGAACCCCCCTTGTGGAGTGCCTCGATTGGCTGCCCTGTAGTCAGTAATATTTGTTAGCAGGTTCTTAACGAAACTGCAGATATTAGAATCAATCCCTAGTTCTATCATATTCAAGATAATGAAATCGGGTTTGACGTAGCTAAAGGCACCCTCTATGTCCAAAAAGGCCACCATAGTGAACTCTTTGTGACCAGAGAGTGTAGGGCAGTTTCCACAGACCTGCTTTTGGTATAGGCATGCTGTGAGGGAGTGCCTTATGCGTAACTCATACCAAATTTTAAGGCTCTTGCTATCATAGCTTTCCAGTAATCACGTAATTACTAGCTACTTTGTATCGGGAGTATCCCTTTTCTCGCAGCCAACCCGCAAGTTTTTTTTACCTATGGTCGCGTCTTGTCTTCAAATTAGTTCACACAAAATTTTAAAGCGCTTGCTAATATAGCTTTCAAGATAAGAGATATTTTTTAGTGTGGGTGTGGCATATCCCACTTTTATATCCATAAGAATGAATTATCATCCGAACCTAATGCGTGTGCAAAGTCACGGTTAAACTAATTCTTAAAAGGGTTTAAGAAAGGAGTGCTGATAAATTGTCACGCGTGAGAAGGAATGAGTGTGAGTGATAAACAATATTTTCTTCGTGACTTTAAGTGATAACAAATTATATGGACTTTAAGAGGTGACTTTCAAAAAATTAGATCGGTGTTGCCGTTTGGCTGTAATTAATAATAAAAACGGGTACAATTTCTTAAGTGCTTTTCTTTGGCTTTCATAATTGTTAGAATCTTCATGAAAAACAGAAACAAGTTTATAAAATTTTAGTACTTTTGTTATTGTTTCCCATATAAATTTTACTTTCGTGACCTGTTTTGGACAATTAGGTCCTTAATTTTAACAATTATTTTAGTTTACAGAAAAGTAACATGTAATATTATATGAGTCAAAAGTCATTCTTTGGAACTTTGATATTTTTTTAATGTTAATACGAAGAAAATAATAAATTGTTCGCTCCCGATACTTCTTTTTTATTTTGCCTAATGAAAATATTCACGAATTGTTGTACAATATATTTAAAAATTGTTCCTTTCTTCGAATTATTGTTGCTGCATAACTTCCTTAATTCTTTATAAGTATCACTCAACCCATGAATTAAATGCCAAATTTCATACAATATACAAATTTTGAAAATTTTTATTAAGAAATCTTTAAAAATACATTTTAAATCAGAAAATTTACATTTATTTTTTTAATCAAGTTATTCCATCAGTCCACCAAATTTCATACAATATAAAAATTTTGAATTTACATACATTTTTTATCAAGTTATTCGATTAGTCGACCTAAATTACTTGAATAAAATTTTAACAGAAATTGAAAATTTTTGATCAAACATTATTTGACTTAAAATTTCCGATTAATACAGGAAACATTATGAGTGAATACCCTAATAAATATGCGCTTCGTATTCTATCGCAATATACACTTCTATTTTGCTATTTTGCTCAGTTGTAGATTTCGTACTTGAAAACAACAATACATTTTTACACATATCCGTAACACTGTTGTGAATATTTGACCATACCTGGGGGTCAATTCCTGTTCTGCGAAACGGTGAAATGAAAAGATTTTTCACATTTTCATAGTAGTTTTGATTCTCGTTTAATGAAACAATGAAGAGTAATGTCAATATTTTTTCATATGAAAAACATTGGAACGAAACAAAAGTTTTTCACAATTACACATCACTGCGATTCGTGTTTTGTGTAGCAGTGAAAATAACTGTCAAAAACTTTTCATATGAAAATTTATTTTACACAGAAAATTTATAAGTGAAAAATAAAGTTTTCGAGAATAGTACGAACAAGCTTACAAGGAAATAAATGTTTGTTTTTTATAATACGTTTATTTTTTAATTAAGGGATCATTTTGACCTTCCAACTGATAATTAATGATTGAAATATAAAATACACAAGAAGGATTTTATTTATTTATCATTTGGAAGTCATATTTCCACAGACGGACAGACACATGTACACAATTCACACTGCAAACGCTATAATTCACTATATATTCTTTTAAATTTTAATCATTTTATTTTAAATAACTCGGAACTATTAATAAAACATATTTTTTCTCAGAAAAACAATAACATATTAATAGTACACACAAATATCCCTATTGCATTTCTTTGTAAATATGTATTTCAATTTGATTTTGACACTTGATACCATAGCGTTGTCAACTCGGAGCTTTTCACACCGGTTTTAGTGATTTTACAACATTTCGACGCAAAAATTTGCATGCTTTCTTTCAATGATTTTTTATTTCATTTTTTGTACTTTTTATTTGAGAAGGTTGCATTAAATATAAAATTCAAAAATAAGTTTATTTATCTCAAAAAATTGTTTTTCAAGTGTAAAATTCTAATGCAACACTTTGCTGAACACACTTTTTTGCAGTCTTGTGGAAGAATAAACAAATATATTCGGTTTTGCCAAGTAAAATATAAATATTCAATCGATATAAGCCTTTTTGTGTCATTAGCAAAAACTTTCATCAAACTTTTGTCTCTTCCTTAGCCTATGTTCACACAAAGCAAGTTTTCTTGCGCAAGTTTTTAATTTGTATGTGAAAGATAAAATAAAAATAAATGCAATTTGTAATCCTTTCTCTTTTCTTTCTCTGAATTTAAACTTGCCCAAGAAAACTTGCTGTGTGTGAACCTAAACTTATTCAAACGCAGAAGTTGCACGCGGTTTTAGCTTGATGAATCTATTTAAATGAGTCTAAAAGACATATCAAAATGTTCTTACTCGCGGCTAACTATTTGCTTCACATAAAAAACGGCATGAAAGGAGAAAATTTATGTTGTGAAAACTATGATGTGCCTCGATTTAATTACACTACGCAAGAATTAAAATGCTTCGAGATCAAAATAGCAGATCATTATACATGTGGGCATATCCCAGAAGTGGTCCACCTATGACAGAATTTCGGAGCTGTTAAAACTGTTTATATATGTTGATGGAATAATGTGCTATATATTTAGGGTGATATTTTTTATGTGTTTAGTTACACATTGGATCGTAAGCTTAAGTTTGAATTTTCGAGGTCGGAGGTGGTCAGGAACGCCACCTATGAATCTCGAAAATAAGTGAGTGACTATTTTTTAGATTATTTCGTAAACTATAAGGAATATGTCTGAAATTTAATAGTTACCCCTATCGTGAATAATTTTTCCCTCGAAATGTTTTCCATTTCCCTGCTTTTGCGATCGTTAATAAAAAATCGAAAAATTCCTCTTATCATTAATGATTTTTTTCATGTGGATTTTTTCCCTTTTCCCCTGATTTTGTTCACTTTATTTTGGCAGGCGAAATGGATAAATACATCATGTAATTGCTATTTTATCCTTCCAATTAATTATTAAAGCAAAACTTATTAAAACAAAATTTTGTGCTTGATTATTTCGCAGCAAGTAGCTGCTAAAAAATTATGTTTTATGCCATTAGAAAGTGCAATTAAATCCCACTAAGCACTATGCATAAGTTGAAGGTATCTCTTTTGAAAGAATAAAAAAGTTTTATATTTTAATCTGTGACCGAATTACCGCATTTGTTATCGAGTAGGCTTTCGCATCGAATAAAATTTCGTCACGTGTCGAATGGGTGGATTACTGGATTCGAAAAGTGTACATACCAAGTTTGTTTTTCACCGTTTGTTGAATCGACTAAGAATTTGTAATACATTAACACTACGCCTTGACGAGCAAATTTTTTGTTATAACAATGAACAAAACGTCGGCAGAACTGTTAACAAATATTTGTTAAGGTCTTTGTTGTAGAGAGTACGTACAATGTTTTAGTTAGGCCTAGTCATATTATTTTAAGGTGGTGCGGCAGAGAGAGCATATTTCTTCTGTTTGCTGTCTCTTTTTTCGTATTGAAAACAATGCTTGTTGTTAAGACATCGTTGTTATAACAATTGTTTTAACAACGATGTCATAACAATGACAAAACAGTAACAACAGCGGTCCAGAGTAGACAAATTCTTGTGCTAACAATTGTTATAACAAATAATTTGCTCGTCAAGACGCTATGTAAAGAAAAATTTTGTGTTTCTTTAAGCTAGTTCAACAACCAAGTCGATTTGACTACATACTTTAATAAGGTTTATTGGTAATGGTCCATGCTTTTTTGCAAAACATACAAATAAAAAGAAATCCTATTTTCGATCGCTATGGTGCTTGAGAGTGCAGCATGTACTCGATTATCTTATGCCGTAATCCCAAAAAGAAAATTTTCTAACAATTTTACTCGATCACTTATGCGGTAATTCGGCCCCTAAATGTAACGTTCGTCACGTAGGATTTCCCCATATGTATATTTTTATCCGCTGAATTCAGATATGACCATAAAACTTTACGATAAGCTCTAGTTTCAAATATATACTTTTATATTTTCATAAATTACAACAATTTAGTTTTTACTTCATTTTTATTTCAAAATCTAAATATAATTTTGATCATTTTAGAATAAAAATCCAAGACAAAGACATTGCTTTTGTTACCTCGGCATCTAATCTGGGAATTATGTTTCATGAAAGGCTTTCCTGGTCTGCACACATCAACACCGTTGTGGGTAGAGTATATGGTATGCTAAGGAGCCTATGGGAAGTTAAGGACTCGACCCCACTTGATGTACGTATGTTACTGGCAAAAACTTATCTAATACCCTCACTTTTATACGGTTGCGAACTTTTTGCAAATTGCGCTTGTGAAGACCTTCGCAAACTCAGAGTCGCCTACAATAACATTGCACGCTATATTTTCCAGAAAGAACGTCGTGATCACATATCATTATATTCTTATCAGATCTTTCAAATGAAATTTGAAGATCTGCTTAACTACAAATGTCTTATCTTTCTGCAAAAAATAATCATAACTCAACAACCCACATATATTTTCAATAGGATCACATTTGCCAGATCAAACCGTGGTAAAAAGATAATTCAAATAAAATATAAGAGCCTTTTATCACAACGGCAATTTTCGATTCACACAATAAGTCTTTGGAATTCATTGCCAAATTACATGCAAAAATTAAGCAACGCTAATGTGTTCAAAAGGGAGTTAAAAAGATTATTTATGTAATGACTACTTTTTATTGCTATTTTATTATTATCTTTAATTTCTATTTTATTATTATCTTTATAATTTCTATTTTATTATTATCTTTATAATTTATATTTTGTTATTATAATACATCACTTTATTACATACTTGTTCTGTAACATAATAGTTTCAATTATGTATACATACCTATTTTAACTAAGATTACAACTGGCAATGCTGTCGTTACAATAACAAATACGTACTAATAGTCCATGGTAGAATAATACAGGTAGTGGTGAAGCGTTAACGAACTTTTTTTTTGAGTTCGACTCTGTCAAAAGTTGTTTATGTTATACCAACACACACCCACACTACTGAAAAAAACATGGCGAAGTAAACACACACATGTGAACATATAAATTTTTTTTCAAATTTTCTTTTGTGCTTTTTGACAACCTCGAACATAAACAACAATAAAAAGCCGTGTTGTTTTTGCTGTTGTTGGGTTGTTGTAGCTTCGCTACTACCTGTAGTATAATTCTACCATGTAATAGTCAAAACGCCAATAATAGTCTTCGTGACGTAGGCGTTCCGACAATAATTATAACAATTATTTTTAAGTTCTAGAAATACGTAATTTTTGCGAGTTATTTTTACTAAAAATTAAAAAAAAATAAATAAATAAAAATGTAAAAATAAAAAAGAAGACAAAATATTAAAATTCAAGACAGCATTGTTAGGTGGAAACGCTGAGTTAATCATAGATTCAATGTTTTTTAAATTAACTTGTATTTACTATGTCAAAAATCTTTTATTACTCCAAATATGTTTGTATATCATTTAAAACTTTTGTATTTGGTATATATCAGTGTGCTCTGATATCACTAGCACTCTCACTTATAAGATATATTTTCTTGTTGTGCTAGTTATCAAATATATAAATAAATAAATAAAAAAATAAATAAATAAAATATCGCCCATGTACTTCAAAAGTTGTACAATTCAAGGAGTGCGTTTTTTTTGCTTTTCATATTGCATAAAAACATACAAATATGTATCTTGATAATAAACTCTTGAGGAGAGAATACATTTATTTTTCCATGAAAGTGTGAGTAAATTAAAAACTAAAATTCGTTTTCTGGAAAATCGGTATTTTTGAGTTCTGTCACTTTTCAGGTGCATGTGCTATATGTCCTTTAATACATCAAAAATTGTGTATTTTACTTGATGACATAATAAAATACATATTAAAGGAATTCACAAGGTGTACTAATGTCATAGGACATATTTGAATACCCTGTCATATATTCAAATACTAAAGACTAAAAAACTTCAAAAATTAAACATCAAAATATTAAAAAAAAATATATATGTACATACAATAAAAATACAAAAATTAAAATTCTAAATAGAAACGGTTTCATGCGTTAATTATTTAGCTGAACACATAGCACACCATAAAAACATATCTAAATAAGTTGTAGTGTCATATTACATTTTTTTTATTGAGAATATCAACAACAAACATACAACTATTGTGTAACGTTAGTACCTACAACAGTTAGAACACTTAGGACTACCTTGTGAATTCCTTCATTATTTTTAAATAAAATGTAAAATTTTTTATTTAGTGCGTTTTTTTTCCAGAATTAAGCGTTTTTATCGTGTTTTAGTGCCTTTTGCAATTTAAAAGTTGACAACGCTGCATAGTACCAAAGTTTTCACAGGTACGTATGAAATGAAACATTTTTTCATAATTCAAACGAGAATCAGAAAATGTGTAATTGCGAAAAGATAGAGTGAAAAGTAATGATGAAAACGAATATGAAAAGTTTCTTTTCATTTCACGTTATCACAGAACCAGAATTGAGCCCCTGACCAGTCGTTGATACTAATATACAACAACAAATGGAAAAAAAGTATACATTTTTATTGTCCCTCTGACTCGTTGGCATTAAATATTCGTATACATTTTTTTCTGTCAGAATGGTTTAAAATAGTCAAACAAATAAATATGTAGAAATATATTTTAATATAAAAATATTTTATGCGATTTTCTTAGAGGTATAAAGTTAAATATTTAGAAAAATATCATAAAAAATAACAAAATATCGGAATAGACACAGAAAAATAATATTGATTTTAAGTCATTGGAAATTTCTGAAAAACTTGCGATTTAAATTTAAGTAATCGTCGATCGATGCATATTAATTTATTTGGCCTAGGAATAATTCGTGGTGATTTCGAGTTTGTATTCCTGTTTAATTAAACTAATTCAAATCTTCAAACTACACCAACTCGTAACTTTCAGCTGTTACGTTCGAAATACTACAAATCTGGGGTCTAATCGCCTTTTTCGATACCGAGTAGATTTAATCGTGTTTTCTTACTTTGAGATTATGCCAGAAGCTATCGGTAATGCATTGTTATTATATATTTTAATGGTTAATTTGTGCATGATGGTATTTACAATTTTATTGTAATCAAATGAATACCAAACCCGAGATATTACAAAACAGCATATGAAAACACGTGTTTGATAATGTTGCGGTACTCCCGATGAAAAACTCTGATCACAATTCACCCAATAATTATCAGGAAGGAAGTATTATTATTTACCATTAAGTTTTTTCTTAAAATTAATATAATTTACCTGAAATAAAACTAATAGATTAGAATGGAATATCCTCTAGCAACGTTTTTTTTAACATTTCATATTAATAATTCCATTATGTGGTTGGTTGTTGTTTGGCATAAGGTTCTGGTTGTATTAAATGAATTAAAATACAATTTTATATTTTTCTATTATTTATTTATTGTGCGATATTTCGACCAACTTTGTTGGTCATCTTCAGGGAAATCATTAATTTGTCTCTGACAATTTATTTAATACAAGAAGGACCTTAAGCCGAACAACAATCAACTACATACTATTTAACAAAAAGGTACAATATATAATACTACATATTTCTATTATGTTTATTTTTGTACTGCATATCAAATGAAAAATTTTTACAAGTATAAATCAATAGTAAAATTTTTATTTATGCAATCAACAATTTAGGAATGAAAGTGTGTCTGTGATTGCAAAAGTTGTCAGGAAGTCCGCTATTTCAAGTACGTAAACATCATTTAAGGAAACCCTTACACACTCAAACTTAGTACAAAATCCAAAACAAACTTTTACCTCACAGTCATTCTACTCCATATGGGTAAACATTGTTAACAGGTGTTTATTTGATTTAACAAAAATAAAATAAAATAATAATCAGTAACTTTTGCAAATATAAATTGTGGAAAATAAAAATATTCTATGTAGATAATCCTACTAATATTATAAATGTGAAAGTTTGTATGTTTGAATGTTTGTTTGTCTGAACCACAATCACGCACAAACGGCTTAATGGATTTAAATGAAATTTGGTAGACAGATAGATCTGAGTCTGGAAGGACACATACAATACATATTTTTTCAAAAATAGGACAACGAGGGGAGGTAAAGGGTAATTTCTGCCTCTTTGAGACCATCTAACCAATTTTAATAGCATTTAGAAGATGTGTAGATCTGAGTTTTGAAGGACACATAGGTTGTATATTTATGAAAAAATTGGACCACGAAGGTGGTAAGGGGCAATTTTTGTCTCTCTGAAACTATATAGCCAATTTTAATGAAATTTAAAGTACAGATAAATCTGAGCCTTGAAGGTCCTATTTTTTTCAAAAATAGGACCATGACGGTAGGGAAGTGGTAATTTCTGCCTCTCTGAAATTATCTAACCAATTTTATTGAAATTTAGAACATGAATAGATCTCAGTATTGAAGTAGAATGACGAGGGGAAGTAAGGGGCAATTTCTGTCTTTCAGAGACTATCTACCCAATTGCAATGAAAAATAATGGTTAAGGGTCATTTTTAGCCTCTCTGAAACTATCTAACCAATTTTAATGAAATTAAGAACATGGATATAACAGAGTACAGAACGACAAGTAGGCTCTATATTTGTTCAAAAATAGAACCACAAGGGGAAGGGGGCTATTTCTACCCTTCCGGAACTGTATATTTTTTTTCAAAAATAGCACCATAAGGGGCAATTTCTGCCTCTCTCAAGCTATCTAATAAATTTTTTGTCAAAACGGAATCTTATGGATTCTACTTGATTGCTTGCGTGCAGTAGGCAGCCACGTATACCATCTAACCAATTTTAATGAAATTTGAAATTTAGATAGATACATTATTATTTTTTAAATAGGACCACGAAAGGGGATAAGGGGCGATTTATGCTTCTCTGAGACTATGTAATCAATTTTAACAAAATTTAAAACACAGATAGATCTAAGCCTAGAAAGATAGGCTATATATTTTTTCAAATATAGGAGCACGATGGGTGCATAGGCCTTTTTCTATTTTTTTAACCTACCAAACTATTCGAAAATAGGACAACGAGGGAAGTAAGGGATGCTTTTTGCCTCTCTGGGACTATCTAACCAATTTTAATAATATTAAGAACATGAATAGACCAAATTATTGAAAGACACCTAGGCTCTATATTTTTATCAGTAATAGAACCACGAGGGCTAGGGAGCGATTTCTGTCCTTCCCAAACTATCTAGCCAATTTTAATGAAATTCAAAACATGAATATATACCTATTTAAGTGTAGTATGCAGTTCGGCCTGAATTTCAGGCTGCCATAAGAAGTATGTGTAAAAACAAACTGAAAAATTTTCAGGTAACTTTCCGTTTGATGGTATGCAGCTGAAAAGAAAAATCAACGTGCATTTTGTCTAGCACAGAGATGTGATATCAATTAGTGGTGATATTTTTCCGTCAACTGAAACAAAAATTAATGTTCAGACAATTGTTTGCTCACGGAATTTTTGATATATTGTTTTTGTGTAGTGTTGTGAATAAATTTTTATGTTTTATGAAAATTAGTAAATATAAATCAATATGCGTAAATGAAAACAATTTTCTCTGCACAACTATTTTTGCGTGTAGAAATAAATGCAAAATTTTGAGGTTGAAATTCAGGCAGAACTGCATACTGGGTGGCAGGTTGGCAATATCTGCCTCTCCGAAACTATTAGTCCAATTTTAGGTTCTTGCATTTTCATTGGTCATTTACGCTTATGCAAATATATTGACTCGAGCGCAGCCACGGGTGAAAGTTAGTAAAAAAATAAACCCTTGCCAATTATATAAATTAATTGTAAATACAATAGCAGCCAACATATATTTTTTGAAGAATATGTGGTGGATAATAAATATTTTCGAAAGTTTCTAGTTTCATAAGAATCGGTTAAGTAGAAGTAGTTGAAAAATGGTATTTATATTGCATGGGCGTGGCACTGCCCACTTTTTAATCATTAAATTCTTCTATCAATGCGTATGCAAACTTTCGTAAGAATTGGTTGAGTAAAAGTAGCTAAAAAATAATGTTTACTTAGGATGGGCGGTGGCACTTTCCACTTTTATAATCATCAAATTGTATTGTCATGAGAACCTAATGTGTGCAAAGTTTCAAGCTGATCGGACGTCTTGAAAATTGTGAAAACTACGTTAACAGATTTGATTACATTATTAACTTGTTACGAGCGAAGCAGTAGTGTTTTAAAAAAAGATTTCACTTTATAGAAACCAATATTTTTTATTTTTAAATAAGAGACTCCACTTAATATTCTGGTGGCAGTATGAGAGCTAAGCTCGGTGAAAATTTTTAGCTTTACTTCGTTAAAAATTTTATATACATATTTTGCTTCCTTCCTTTTAGTGAATTTTTAATTTAATGAGCTTTGAGCGAAATTATATACTACTATTAAAATACTATTTCAAATGAGCCCAGTTTTATGAAAAAAGTTATTATAAATGATAATATGCATACAAAAACTTTTACAACAATAGTAAAATCACTAAAATTTCAAATTTAAGGAGCCTGTTTCTTAGCTTCTCTTGATATTGCATATTTTATAGCCATTATATTCGTTACCATTCCTTTTCTTTTTCTTCTGGGCATATTTTTGTATCGCCTGTATGTACTTTTGTCTATCACATATCAAAAAATCAACAAGTTCGGGGAAATTTTCTTTTTACTTTTGGCCAGCTAAGAGTGCAAAATTCGCAGTGTGCGACGTATGAGCAATATGATAGTATGTTATCCTATTACGTATACACTTTTGCCCCAAAAATTGGTTATTCGTATTTTTCACATAGTTAAGAAATAAAAATGAAAAAGTATAATTTATATGCTGATAAATAAACTGCTTCTGAAAATCTTACTATTTTTAAGAAATCTGCTATCCTGGCCACACACATATTCGAGCGTTTGTAATTTACTCGATGCGACTTTTTTTCTTTAGGTATTAATTTAGAATTTCGTAAAAAAATTCACTAATTTCGTTCAATTCTGGATGAAGTGCTCATGCTTTAATCGATTTAGAATTTCAACTGCAGCCATTTTTGAAATCCATTCTCTTAAATATTAAAAATAAAAAAAAATAGTTTTGAAAAACGTCAAACAGTGAAGCATTATTTTTGCCAAAATTTATCTATTTTTCGCCCTAATTTCAAAGTCTTGACTTTGATTCTTTTTCAGGTACATGAGATGAAATAACTAAAAATTTTTTCTGCATATTATCAAGGAATATGTCTTAAATCATAAAATATATTTTTGAAATTTTTCGCTATGCTATTACTGAAGATATTTACGAAATAGGGAACAAAATCGAGGCCAAAAACGAAGTTTTTAAAATTAAAAGCCAAATATCTTTGGAAATAATAAAATAGCCTTACAAAAAAGTGTGCTTTCTACCTATTCATAAGCTTTACAAAAAGTGTAAATTCATTCAAATCAGATACTATGTGTAAAAGTTATTAGGTCAACAATGTTTTTCATGCCCGACGCACGGTGGCTCAGAATCAATTTTCATTGGCCAAAACCAATTTTTTTTCTTGACATAGATTCTTAAAAGTTTTACGCCATCAGAAAGAAAACATATCAAAACTAAGGTAACCAAAAAATTTGGTCAAAATATTCTCAGTGGGCGTGGCATGCTTCTAAAAGCAAAGAATTTATGTTAATTAAAAAAAAACAAAAATTTGTCATATTTTATCTGAAATAAATTATGATTCCTCGAAAATTATTATCGATAAGGGACTGGGTTTTTTTTTGTTCGTCTGTGTTACTACTGCTATATGTAATTTACATTCTTTAACGTGCATCATCTAAACGAATATTTCACACACAGAGGTCACTCAATATAACTTTTAGTGCATATTTGTAGCTTGAAAATGGTTTTCTTTTTACGATATTATGGCTTTAAGGCTTGAATTATTTTTTTAATAAACTTCTCTTGCTTAACAACTGTTGAACGACAAACATCAATTAAAAACTTATTTCATTTGTTCCCAAAGAGAGGCATTTCCATCTCTATTGCAATTTGACTACCTCTGTTCAATAACCGAGGTAGTAATTCAGGAGTTTTTCACCCACGATAGAAGAATCATCCAACTACATCTTTATTTTGGTCCTTTCGAACCGGATTTTCTTACTGGGTATCCGATAGTCTCTATATAGTCGATAAAAACTCCAACACTACTGGGATCATCTCGTTACATTACAACTTTGTAGGTTTGTTTCTCACAAAGGTCTTTATATTTCAATGGTATGTATGTACACGTTGCGGACAGAGTTAAAAAGGTAAAAAATGTGTAATTGATTGTGTAATAAAATCAATAGTAATTATATTACACAATATCGGCAAAATAAATCATAAAAGGAAAAATATACATATATTCCAAAAGGCAAGAAAAATACGTGTGAGAAAATAAATTATTTCAAAAGCCGCATTGTTCTGGTGGTATACATAAATTCGTAGTGCATTGCCAATTTCGATATACATATGTATGTACATATGGGTACAAAAAATCAAAAATTAAAAAGTAAAACATATGAAATAAAAATAAATAAAATAAAGGAAAAGTTCCAAAGTGCAGTGTTAAAACCATATTCGACATAACCTAAAAATAATAGAAGACATCATAAGAGTCTGCCATCTTTCATTTCGCATGTACATATGTACAAGCTGTTAGTGGTATGTACAAAAATTCTTCTCTCTATATAACACTCCATACATACATACATATATGAAGTGAACGTGATATTGTAATTCCAGTGAGAGCACTTGGAAAAAGGCACTCGTTTATTAATGTCCAATATTGTTTAATTTCTCTATGATTCGTATATAAAACTCGTTACATTTTCAACGAGAAAGAAAAATTTAATACTCGTGCTGTTCTTATGTACATATATTGAATGGCAATACTATACCTCATAACTTTTATAATTTTTTAATACAATTGTTTGTTTTGTTAAACCAAGTAATAAAGAAAGAATAAAATACATATACACAATTATATACATATACTAAAAATAATATATATTTAATAACAAAGACTATTTTCCGCAAAGAAAATAATTAAAGTAAATGTTTAAAAAATAGTTAGAGTTTTTATCGTTCAAGTACAATAGGCTTGTTCACTTTAGCAAAAGGAATAACAAAATATTCTAGATATTGTGTTATTACATTAATACATCTAGCAATAAAATTTACAATGGATACTTTACAAAGGTTTGTGCGCGAAAATGATAAATTAGTCCATTTCGATCAAGAACTTAGTGAAGCAGCTATGCTTGAACTATCCGAATATGAATTAGAAATTCATAGGGAAGAAATTAAAGATATTTGGTTCAAAATTAAATAATTTTATGACTTATGTGTTGAGGATTTAGTATTATCCAAAAAAGAAGACGACAAGCAAAAGGCCGACAATAATAATGATGAAGTCGAAGAAGTCCTAGGCGTCGTTGAATCAAAATATCAGACTTCTTATGAAACTTTTGTTAAAGCCATATATAATATAAATGCATGTATTCATGAGCGCAGCTCTGGCAATAATTTTGTGCTATTTTTCTTAGTATGTCGTCGGTTTACCCCCTTGCGACATAGAAACCTTCAATAGTGATTATGAGTCTTGGCCTAGTTTTCGCGACATGTTTACCGCAGTCTATGTCAAGAAATCTACTCTGTCGGAGGATCAAAAACTATTTCACTTAAGAAAAAAATACAAGGTGAAGCAAACGATATTGTTAAAAAATCACCATTAACAAATCGTGGTTTTGAAATTGCCTGAAAGAACCTCCAAGACCGTTTTGAAAACCGAAGAATGTTAGTTCATAGCCAATTGCGGGCATTATTCAACCTTCCTGCCGTTAGCTCGGAATCTTGTGAAGAAATCAAACGTCTTCAACGTGACATTAACTCATGCATTTCTTCATTAAAGCAATTCAAAATCGATATTTCCAGTTGGGATGCTATTTTTGTATACATCTGTTCAACAAAACTACCTTGTGCTAATTTATTTCTCTGGGAACAATCTATAGAGAATAAGAAGGATGTTTCGAAATGGAAGGATTTTGATTCCTTCTTGTCTAATCGGTATCAGACTTTAGAAACCATATCAGACGTTCGTAGTCCTCCAAATATAAATAAAACCAATAATTCAGATGCTAGTGTTAAAAAACAACGCTTATCCAAAGAAAATTAATGCAAACATTGCAAGAGTTTCTTCTCCAAAGAATCCTGTCTGTAATTTATGTTCCGATGGTAACCATCCGATAAGAAAATGTTGAAAATTTTTGGTTATGAATTATGAAGATCGGTTCAATTTTATAAAAAGTTTAGACCTCTGTATTATTTGTTTTGCCAGAGGCCATACCGTTAAAAACTGTCGAAGCACGCACAGTTGTGTTTCTTGTCATAAGCGACATCATACGTTTCTTCACAAGGGAACATTGAATCCAATTGAAAGTAACAAATTACTAATACAGTCCACGAAATCTTCCAGTTCCAGTGATACTTCAAAATTGTCTTTCGAACCTTCCACATCCAAAGTTAAGGTCCAATCATGCTTTTCGACTAATTCCCAAGGAGTTTTACTTGGGACTGCTGCAGTTCAAATCAATCACTTAGGTGCCAGGTATGTCGCACGTGCACTGATAGATTCCGGGTCTCAGGGAACTTTTATATCTGAAAAAATTTTTAATATTTTGAAGCTTCCGTATAAGCCGGTAGACGTTGCTACTTCTAGTTTGAACTGCGTAGCTTAAGCAAAATCTAGAAAACTTGGAAGCTTTTCTATAAGTTTCTGTTTTGAAACTAAAGTGCAAATTTCAGTCAACGCACTGGTTGTTCCACACTTTTCTGCCGATCTTCCAACTAGATCAATAGATACTTCGTTACTTCTGGATCTTCCCGAAATCCAATTAGCAGATCTCCATTACTCTCGTATCGTTCTCGTATCGACCTCCTAATTGGTGCTAATATTTTTAATCAAATTCTTTTTCAAAATGTTAAAATGGATGTTTGTGGCTCACTCGTAGCACAGGAAACAATATTTGGATATATTCTTACCGGCCCTGTCAAGTCTAATCCATCTATATCATTATTTTCTAGTATTGTCTAATTTTTGACGGAAACTTCGTTAGAAAAAGAGCTGAAGCGTTTTTGGGAGGCCGAGGACCTTCCGAAAAAGCATTTTCCTTCTTCTTCTGATCAAATATGTGAAAAGCTATGTATATATCGACACCACTAAAAGGGATGATGATGGAAGATACGTAGTATCACTACCCTTCAAAGA
The DNA here is from genome assembly GCA_956483635.1 of Panzeria rudis. Lineage (NCBI taxonomy): Eukaryota > Metazoa > Arthropoda > Insecta > Diptera > Tachinidae > Panzeria > Panzeria rudis. Next base: position 81,904,457 of record OY101448.1, read on the forward strand.
ATCCTTTAGGGATCAGTCCACTCAATTAGGTCAATCTAGGCAACGGGCGTATTCCCAATTTATACAAAGTGAGGCCAGATTGTAAAAGAATGTCGACCAGAAGTCAAAATATGATTCGGTGATCAAGGAATATTTAGAACTAGGTCACATGAAGACTGTTTTTATACCTACTACCTTCGACATCATGCGGTTATAAAACCGGAGAGTACAACTACCAAGATTCGGGTAGTTTTCAACGCTTCATGCCCTACTTCTTCTGGCTATTCCCTTAACGATATTTTATATCCGGGCCCTATTTTACAAAAAGATCTAACACTTCTGCTATTAAAGTGGCGATTTTATCGTTACGTATTCAGTTCAGATATCGAGAAAATGTACAGGCAGATTAAAGTTAATCCTGCCGAAACTCCATTTCAGAGAATATTATTCAGATCATCCCCCAGTGATGATGTTCAAGATTTCGAATTACAAACTGTTACATTTGGCGTAAATTGCGCGCTTTATTTAGCAATCAGGACTCTTATTCAACTCGCAGATGATGCTAAAGATAAATTTCCTTTAGCTAGGCAAGTTATCAATGAGTCCATGTACGTAGATGATATAATCGCTGATTTGAAAACAGCGCTACAAACAAGAAATCAGCTTATATCCTGCTTAAGCTCGGCATGCTTTCCGCTCCGAAAGTGGCTCCGAAAGACATTGATACAAATCACACCCTGAAAAAGGATTTTCCGACCTTTACAGACACTAGCCAGACCAAGACGTTGGGGGTAATGTGGAATGCCAAATCCGATAATTTTTTTTTGCAACTAAACCTTTACCCAATAAATTTAATTACACAAGAAGACAGATACTTTCTGAAATTGCAAAGCTGTTCGATCCAGCTGGATGGCTAGCTCCAGTAATTGTCCTTACAAAATCCTTATGAGGCAAGTGTGGGTATCTAAAGTTGGGTGGGATGATCCCCCTAATTGCTTACGGAATTGGAATAAATTCGTAAAATATTATCCATTTATCAATTCCATTAATATTCCAAGGTGGGTTTCATATTCTCCAAAATGTAACCTACAATTCCATGCGTCTTGTGACTCATCGGAAGACACGCATATGGTACAGTAATTTATGTTAGGGTTCAATTAGAAAATTCAGTGCTCTCTAACTTAATCGTTGCTAAATCCAGAGTAGCTCCCGTTAATATTCTTTCCATTCCAAAGTTAGAACTTTGTGGAGCGGCTTTGCTTGCAGATATGGTACACTCCGTAATCCCTTCCTTAAAGCTTACAACCTATGACTTACAGACTCAATAATCGTTCTAGCTTGGATTAAAAAAGATCCATGTCATTGGAAAGTTTTTGTGAACAGGGTTTCAAAAATCATTCAAAAGGCAGGAATCGAAAATTGGAACCATGTAGATTCCAACTCCAATCGTGCTGATCTTGCAAGTAGAGGAGCATACCCTAATGAATTAATAGGAAATCGCCTATGGTGGCATGGTCCTGAATGGCTGAAAGAATCTTCTGAATTCTGCCCTATGAGTAATAAATTACCGTTTGTTACGGACCTAGAACAGAAGCCAGTAAAAGTAAAATTTGCTTATTTCTCATCTTTTTACGATATTTTGGAAAGGTTTTCATTGTTTAATAGAGCTATTAGGGTCTTATGCTACGTATTTCGTTTTATCTACCGAGCCAGCCCAAAATATTGTCCTTCATTTATATGTTCTACGATTGAAATAAAAGCCGTCATCAATCGTATTATTATAATTTCTCAAAAGGTTGCTTATCCAGAAACATACAGAAACTTACTTAAAAATGAAAAACCTAAGAAGGCCTATCCAATCCTAAATCTAAATCCTTTCCTTGATGAACACGGCATAATTCGGTCCAATACGAGACTGTCTCAGTCTCCATCATTAAGTTTCGATGAAAAATATCCCATCATACTTCCGTATGATAGTCAATTTAGTAGGCTTTTAGTCAAATTTACCCACTCAATTTCTGTTCATGGTGGAAACCAATTAGTAATGCGTCTCATCCGAATGCAATATTGGATTCCCCGATTAAAATATTTAATAAAAACCACCATCCACAATTGTAAAATATGCGTTCTCCATAAAAAGAAACTGCAAACACAAATCATGAGTGCTCTTCCTCCAGAAAGAACAATCATTAGCCGACCATTCCATTGCACTGGAATTGACGTTGCAGGTCCTTTCGACATTAAGAGTATGTCAGGAAGAGGTTCCAAAACCACCAAAGGGTACGTATGCCTGTTCATATATTTTTCAACAAAGGCGATTCATTTAGAAGCCACTTCGTGTTTATCCGCGTCAGCATTTCTTGCGGCCTTTCATCGCTTTATATCACGCCGAGGTTGCCCTTCCCATTCTTATTCCGATAATGGGAAAAATTTCGTTAGTGCTTCTAAAGATTTAACAAAGGACTTTATAAATGTTGTCCAACATAATCAACAGTACTCACCAAATGTTGTCCTGACATTTCATCCCGCCTGGTGCTCTCCATATGGGTGGGCTCTGAAAAGCGGGGGTAAAGAGTTTCAAAACTCATATGAAAAAATCGACTGGTTCATTCAAGCATACCTTCGAGGAATTCTGTACCCTATTGGTGAGAATTGAAGCTCGTCTAAGCTCTCGTCCAATATCGCCAATGTCAGAAGACCCTACTGATCTAAATCCCTTAACTTCCTTACTGGTGGCCCTATTCTAGCACCTCCAGAGCCAGTGATTGACACTCACATAAAATCAGTAGTAAATCGCTGGCAGTGAGTAAAAGTTTTGCATCAGAATCTATGTGAAAGATGAAAACATGAGTATTTAAAAGAACTCCATAAACGAAACATATAAAAAAATCCAGAGCAAAATTTAGAAACTGGTTCAGTCGTATTTATTCGCGATGAAAATCTGCCACCAAACGAGTGGAGACTCGGCCGTATAATACAAATTTATCCGGGATCAGACAACAAAGCGCGAGTAGCTGACGTCTATACTCAAAAGGGAACTATTCGACGTCCGATTGTTAAATTAGTTCGTCTTCCAACATCTTAATTCCTCTCCTTAAAATGTTTATTATTATTCTTATTATTATTTTTTTTCTCGTTTGCTGAATTGTTTCAGAATGCTAAGAATAATTACAAATCGTACTTCACGTCCAGCCAAGCCACCAGTCATAAAAAGAAAAGCTTAGAAATGCCGGATTTGTTATAAATATCATCCTTTAAGACGCTGCAAGAAGTTTTTGTCGATGACTATTCCTAAAAGAATGAGTGTGGTAAAAGAGTTTAAATATTGTGTCAACTGTTTGGCGCATCAGCACTCAAAGAAGCAATGTTTTTTAAAATCAGAATGTCGTATCTGCAAAAATAATCATCACACACTTCCCCATGAACAGAGAACAAGCAGCCGTGCTACGCAATCACATACTGATGGAGTTGTGTCTCCGCGTTGTATCACCTTATTACCTACGGCGGCTGCCAAACTCAGTTTCAACAGTCGTCTTCACCCAGTACGGATGCTTTTTGACAGTGGATCTGACATTAGTCGGATTTCCAAATCCTTAAGTGATCAGCTTAAGCTTAGGACTTGCCAAACTGGCAATTCTACAATTTGTGAAGTTGTGCTGCGACCTCAAGTTGACAAGACAAAAAGAGTAGAAGCCATCCTACATGTAACTGAAGATCATATGAAAACGACATCAAAACGGTCACTGCCAACCTCTTTCAAGGATAAAATTGTAAATCTGGTGTTAGCAGATCCTACTTTCTATGAGTCCAGCCCAATTTCTGTTGTTATCGAATCAGATCTGTATTCAAAAGTGATTCTTAACGGCATCATACCAAACCTTGATGGTATCCCTATGGTGCAAAACTCGATCTTTGGATGGATTTTCTCAGGCTCCTGCTCATTCTAGAGTCATACTTTAAAATATTCTTAACATTTATTTGAGCTTCTGGAATATATGTAGAATTTCTCTTCTTATATAGTAACTTTTGAAACTTTTTGAACTTGAATTTTCGTAAAATAATTTTAATTGATGGTACCTATCAAGGGGACCGAAATCTTTATGTTACTACTGCTATATGTAAATTACATTTTTTAACGTGTATCATCTAAATGAATATTTCACACACAGAGGTCACTCAATGTAACTTTTAGTACATATTTGTAGCTTAAAAATTGTTTTCTTTTTACGATATTATAGCTTTAAGGCTTGAATTATTTTTTAATAAACTTCTCTTGCTTAACAACTGTTGAATGACAAACATCAATTAAAAACTTATTTCATTTGTTCCCAAAGAGATGCATTTCCATCTCTACTGCAATTTGATTACGTCTGTTCATTAACCGAGGTGGTAATTCAGGAGTTTTCACCCACGATAGAAGAATCATCCAACTACATCTTCAGGGTAAACTGGTGCTTTTAAGAAATGGTGTGTGCACACCCTGTACAATTTGTAGTTAGAGTGCTATATAAGAAATTTTAAGCCCCCATATATTCGTAAAACTTGAAGTTTAGTAGGGTATAACTTTTGAAAATCAAAAGGCATCAAAAAACCGTAACCATCTAGAGAAAGAAGAGAGTGTCTTCTTAAAGCGTATATATACTTTTGTACCCGCCACGACCCGCCTGTCGAACACTTTTTTTTATTTTAACGAAAGTACTTAAAAATTATAAACAAAAATTTTTATCAAAATTGCTAGTAAATCTACCTTAGAAATCACGTAAATACCATTCTACGTGAAAAGAAATAAAAAAAAACATATATTTAATTAATATTTAAAACCGAATAAAAATAAACAGTCATAAATACAAATCGCAGGTGGCAAAACGTATTATGTTGGTTGCTTGCATGCAATTTTGTATAGTTAATGGATTTTTGATTATTAGGTTAGGTAGACAGGTTGATGGGAAGATATAGCTTGCTATAAACTCACGGTCATTTCGAAGGTCTTTTCATGTTTACCTGAAAGAAAATAAAGAAGTAGAGAGAGAGAGGGAGTAGGCGGAGGAGTTAATTTTATTCGAAAATTGAGAATTTGAGTAGGTAACCTAGATTAGCTTTAAAAATTGTATATTGAGTTTGGTATATAAGGACAATAATATAAAAATAAAATTTCGTTTCATACAAATATTTTATTTAAAAGATTGGTACATTTTGCAAGTTTTACTTTATAGCTCTTTAACAAATACATTACTTTCAGGAATTGACTGAAAAATATTTTAAAAACAAAAATAAGGAAGATGTTCTAAGCTACATTCATAGAAAATTAAACTTAAATTCGTACAGCAGTGAAACACAATCGCACTTACAAAAAATGTATCTGTTTTTGTCAAAACTCTGAAAAAACGCTACAAAGAAGCTGATTGGAGTAAAATATATTTAATATGTGCTTTGCAAAATGGTTACCAGGTGAACTTACTATCCAGATAACTTCGGTAACTACAAGTAAAAACAGTGCTGGAAGACTACAAAAATCGCTAGATAAGTGTAGCGGTAGATCTAAGAGCTGAAAACTGAAGAATATAAATGAAGAAATCGGATGTGAAAACATTAAAGATAGTTTGCTTTACTGATTGCGATCACAAAAACAAGTAACGAAAGTGGACATCACTGAAAAAGTATTTTCCGCTATAGAGCTGTGCAGCGAATACTCGAACACGTGAATTACTTACGAAATGGTAAAGCATGAACACCTATTCGATAACTTGATAGCATAACAAAGTTATATATATATAAAGGGTGGTTAAATTTTAAGGGCCGATGTTGATTTGGAATAAAACACAAATCATTTAGGAAATTATGTTTTTAATTTTAATTTATTTTTATTATGATAACATGGTATGGTTCAATTATGTATGGAGCAAAATATCGGCCAAATGACCACCGCAACCTCGGCGACACACCTAGATCCGATGGTTCAAATTGATGACCCTGAGGCATAATTGAGGTTCTATGCCGTTAATGTGCCGAATTATCTCATCCTTTAGCTCTTCAATTGTTGCTGGCTTATCGACGTACACATTTTCTTTCAAATAACCCCAAAGAAAGAAGTCCAACGGTGTCAAATCACATGATATTGGCGGCCAATTGACATCGCCACCACGTGAGATAATACGGCCATTGAATTTGTCGCGCAAAAGAGAAATTGTTTCGTTAGCTGTGTAGCAAGTGGCACCGTGCTGTTGAAACCACATATCGTCCACATCCATATCTTCCAATTCGGGCCATAAAAAGTTCGTTATCATCGTGTAATTGTTGGGCACGACGACGAGTTGAGGTGGACGGCTCTTCAGCCACACTATCGCGAACAGCAGCAATATTTTCTGCAGTACGAGCTGTACGAGCATGCACTGGTGTTTTCACATCTCCTTCAGACCCGGTTTGCTCAAATTTTTGCACGATGTTTCCAATTGTACGCAAATTTTGGCGATTAAATTGACCGAAAAAATCAAACTTGATAAAACAACTTAACCATAGAGAATTTTTAAAGAAATTTATATTGCACAAGTAGGCTTGTATGTTATGTGCTTCGAGCACAATACAACATCACTTGCTTGTACCAGTATACTGGAGTAATGTATGCTTTGCTTAAGGCAATTAAGGGGTTTTGTAGAAAATACCTAAAATATGGCTATTCGTATTTTCCTCACATATTTTTTATGTATCAAACATTCATAAGAAGATTCCCTTTAATATAACATTAAAATTTCTTAAACTTAATAAAGAGCAAAGAACTAAAAATGAAAATAATGTAGCTTATTGCAATTTTAATGCTCGTAAATAAAATGCTTCTGAGCCCGCCGAAGAGTGAATGCAATGACCGTGTTGGTCAATAATTGACAATTCGTACAAGAATTGTATGCTTATGACAGCCATTATGATTCTTTTTGCTCAATCAATTTCTCAACAAAATCATCAAGGTTGTGAGACGTAGTCTCAACTGATTTGCCTTTAGCGTAGGCATGCTGAGATGCTGATAACAGTTTTGGATTTATCTCCATTCAGGATTCTAAAAAGGTGAGGTATGGAAGGTTTTTCCTCCTTTAGGGATGAAGACCACCGGACATCAAGTCCACGATGCTTGCACAAATGCCAGACGAAGGCAAGCTGTATATATCCTCCTTAATCATGTCACAACAAGTTCTGCATTTTTGGTGTAGATCGGCTGGTGTACTTCCGTCCGCATCCGGTAACTTGTACGGACCAAAATTTTTTATCATCCACATAAGCCTTTCCATGTTAATAAGAATTTGTGCTATTATGTGGCTATTTGAAGAAACGCTCGTGTTTAGTATGCAGCCAGGGAAATGCGATTCCATGAGCCCATCAAGGGGTTCACGTCTACTGGTTGTTTAACTATCATATGGTTTCTTAATGAAAAGTGGGGTAGCAGGGGCAGTTGATAAGATTTCCTGAAGTCGCCAAGTCTCAGATGTACTTTCGAAGGTTCGCATTTGTTACCAAATTTAATTAGTCTCTTAGCCTTATTGAATATCCTGCGAGATTCTTTAATATATTTATATTTATCGTATCTTTGTTCTTACTCTTTCGGCATCTAAATATGTTCTTAAACAAACATCTATTACAAAATAAATTGTAAACCTAATCTAAATCTTAACTTTAAATCTATCTGTAAAAAAGTAAGAATATCTGACTAAATGTACAAAAGTACTATAGCAACGTAATGACACTTTGTTTTAAACATTTAGGTCCCATATAAAGTAATCATTGTAACATGTCAAGTTAGCTATGAACACAAATATAAATTTTGCCCAATGACAAAATATTTTTTTTTGTAATAAAATAAATTAAAGAACAACTTCCCACTCGTTGATGTTGTATTTTTATTTCAATGAATTAAAATAAAGCAAATATTTGAAACTTTGAACAATACTCTTATACAACACAAAAAAGGCTTAACACTTGAGTGACGTACCCAGCTAGCATTTTGTATCATAATCGAATCGTTTGAGAATCAGCATTACGGGCAAAATAATCGCATATGAGCTCATTTTCCGATCATAAATGATTCCCTCGTTGTGAGAAAATGGTACCCTACAGATGAATCATCGCTAAGAATCATTTATGATACATTTTGCTGATTAATTTCTGAGCAATTTTCTGGTAGTATTTATAATCATTGGGGAATCCTTTTCGTCTCTTACAAAAAACTAATAATGTTCTCCCCGCGACTTTAACGAGACGACTGAACAAAAATTCATAATATGTAAATGTTGAAGCTGTAGCTTCATTGAAAGTAAAAAAGTTTACCGTTATAAACAAAAGCAATAGCATAGCAAGAAATTCTTTATCATCCAGCTGAGCAAAATGTGATTTCAAAATAATGCTAAAAAATATCATGATCTTTTTGCGGTTTCTTTACATTTTGTTGGTGTATTTTCAAGAAATCATTATTTGATCATATAGATGAATCATATATGAATCCTTTTTCAATCACACAAGTGATAAATCAGTTTTTAATCATCAAAAGTGATCTCAGAAGAATCATTTGGGAGATTTTTGCAAAACATAATCACCCAAATGCTAGCTGGGCTTAAGAGCGTATACATTGACTACAACTACCGACACCAATTCTCTTACATTTTGCGAATACATTGGCAGAACCAAACATGCACACTTTCACAGGTTTTCATCCATCCAACGCACCGTCATGGATTGAATTGTTTAAAAGTTTTCCACAAACATTTACACACATGTATGTACTTGTGTTTTTAAAGGATAAACTTGATGTTAAATACCTTACACAAATTCCAACACATTCACACATTCTATTCTTGTACGTATCCGATTTAAGTTTGTAATCTAAAATATAATTAAAAGTTTTTCGTGGCTTTTTTCTAGTATGTTCTGCATACATGAGGAAATTAAAAACAACCGCCATTTAAAAGTATAAAATTTACTATGAAAAGAATACAAGTTGAGGTATTATTTTATGGATAAGAAAAAATCAAGACTCTAAATTTAGGTACATTATTGTTTAATTTTATTTTTAAAATATATGTATGTACATAACATCCATCCGTAAAGGAGAGACCTCAGTTGGCCACGTTTTTAAGACATCATCAATGACGAGTGCACGACACTGTCAAATCCTCGACCACAAATGTCGAACAGCCGGAACAAATCACTAGTGCCGTTTTCGAACAAATGTCGCGAGAATATCATAACATAAACGGACTTTAATTAATACCTTTAACACGCAGACCTAACTTTTTGCTTACCTGTTTGTATCCGTTTCATTTAAATTATTGTTAACCTCGCTAGGATTCGAACTGAGGCTGCATGTTTATAAATTTTCGCTATTACCACCCTACTGCTGCACTACCTAAAACATCGACAACAAGAGGACAACAAATTCATTTGCTTGATTAAAGACAAAATATAAGACATTGTCACTCATATTGTCCTCACCAAAGTTAGATTGAGAACAACAATTAAGACATTGTCGCTCATCTTGTCTCCAAAAAAGTTGGATTGAGGACAAAAGTTTTTAGTAGAGGATAACATGTAAGAATTTGTCGCTCAGATTGTCGTGAACGAGGTTTCATTTAAATTGTCCAATAGAAAACATAATCGACAGAGGACAAGATTCGTAGATGACAATATCGTGCAAGACAATATCGCCAACTGGGACAGTTTGCTGTATGTAAAACAACGAAGTATTACCTTACGTTTAAAAGCCATTTAACAATCGTAAACCACTTGTCTTGTACTCTATTTGCTGGCAAAAATTAGTTAAATAGCTGATTTCCTTGTAAAAAGCATCCACCTTCATAAGTGGTAAAAGTGAACAAGAATGCTGATGAGACGGAGTAGCGGCCTATCGAAATCAGTAGTAATGATCCGTTCTGCTAATCTGATTTGAATATTCCAACACTCCACTCTTAATAAAAATAATTTGAATTTATATTAATTCAAAATACTGAACAAGAAAGCCGAAATAATAAAAATGTTATAAATTTTTTAATATCTCACGTACCATAAAAACGGCGCACATTGGTTTCTATTGCAAAAAAAAAGTGGTAAAAAATCTGTATACTGCGATCTGATTGCAAAACAATATATGAGTAATGCCATGTTAAATCGAAAGCAATTCGGATCGACCCTCTAGGATTTCAACGAAATCTCAAAAGAGATTTGATGAAAAATAATGTTAGACAACAAGGTCATTTGGCTTCCGCAATATGACGTCATGAAAATTCAGCAAATCGTCAAAACATGAGAAAGGTATCTTTAGCAAGTCAACTATAACTTCTAAACTACAAAAGTGAAGAAGTTTTATTTCATGTTATTTTGCATGTTAATATAAGGGTTATGATATGGTGCATATTAAAATTTTTTCGCGAGAAGTTCCATGGTCATTTCCGTAGGTCTTGAGCATAAAATGCTATAACTATAAAAAAAAGTCTTTAACAAAATCTTAAGAAAATATGTTACTTATATAACTCATTTCTGTAAATCCTGGAAGTTTCATGGTGGTACCGCTTCCAGTTTCAAAGTTGCTCAGAATAAGATGGCCCAAAGTTTGAAATATAAATAATAAAACCACTTTTAATTTTCAAAGTGGAATTGAAAAACATTTTTCTACTGACTTCTTTTGCAAATAAATATTTGGTCATTAGCTTTCCATGTTAATAACCCAGCGGGAAAAGGTAATGAATAGTAAAAAAGAGAGTCATGTAGGAATGTATAATAAGATCTTACCAGAATTCATTATTGTTAACACAGAACATGTCCTAGGAAAGTAATGAATTATTTTAATGTGTCCAGCGAATGAATTCTATGATCCATTTTTTCAATTCGTAATATAATAATATACAAATATGTATGTAAGTTCAAACGAGGAAAACAGGAACAGTTGTTACGAACAGGAACAATACATTCCTTCTTCGTAAGATGTGGTAAAGTACGTGGTAATGAATGTACAATTTTTGTGTGTGATCAAATTTCCTTCTCGCTTCCAAATTCGCTTTTTAAAATAATACGTTATATCTTTCATAATATATGTAATTAATGACTACTTTTCCCGCTGGGAAAAAGCTCAATGTGAGTTTTGCATCTAAAAACAAGAGTAAACAAACGCCTTAAGGTATAAAAACTTTATCATTGTAAAAACGAAATACAAAATAACTGGAATCTGAAGCACCAAAAATTTACTTTTTCGGAATGACAACTACGGAATCAAAGCCATTCCGAACGAAATCTGTGACACGGCTGATTAAATTTTTTTGTATGAAAAGGAGGCATTTATTGTCGTGATAGTAATGAAATCGTCTCGTTTATTTTTTCTACAAACTGCACTTGAAGCTTCTGTCACTACTTCGATTCAGCGCTCTACGGCTTCAGTGTGGCATGGAAAATCTTTAATTTTTTGACATATGCCGAGACCGCTTTTAACAATAGCTTTGAAGTCTTTATCAGATATATCTAAAGTCAGATGTAGCTCAGTTATCTCAAAGTCACGCCACGTCATAATGTTGGTATAATCTTCAGCATCGAAATTAAATGAAGGCAATTTAAATTTTCGAAGTTCTGGAGTTTTCTCAGTTCTTGCTTTTAAAACTCGCCGATATGCCAGATATCGAATGAACTCTCTGTCATCTCCAAGCATAGCAATAATACGATTTTCTGGTTGACCGAAATATCTATTTCGTTGGATTACCTCGTCAATGATCTTCTTCAAATTGGCGTTCAAATAGCACCACAGACTAATTGTTTGCCACAAGTGCTTAACACGAGGTATTACATTTTATTGTATACAACATCAGACCATAAACTCTCATCATGTACGTGGCTAATATCACTAATTTTTCCTCGGGGTCCGGTTTAGTAGCATATAATATTAGAAATCGATTTACTGTTGTAAGCCATCTAGAATGGTTGAGAGATCTAGGTTCAATATTAGCTAAATCTGAAGAAAAACCGCCAGCGCTAATAGCGGTCATAATATCGTAGAGATACTTTTGGTCGCTACTCAAATCACTCCTTGTAATTTCAGATAATATTGTAGGAAAGACGGTGAATTCGACTTTTGGCATTGTTTCACATTTTTGTAATTGAGATCCAATGGCACCTGAAAAGCATTTAGGCTATGCAGTAATTCATTGGACTGCAACTGGCAGATAACCCACTGCAATGGTTTTTTAATTTCTTCTTCGATTAAACGAATAATACCAGCTCTAAAACCTGTGTTTACTACTGTTCCATCGCAACAAACAATAACTATTTCACTGAGTTTCTGCCACTTGGATTTCAAGTGAGTTATTATAGCATTTTTAATACCTTTAGCATTTCCAAACTCACATGTTACATACCAGAAATAGTCGCTTCCTGGCTCTGATAAAAGCACATAATAGTTGTCTAGTACTATTTTTCTGTGAAATTTATCATTCTTCTGAATACTAATCAAAGTTGTATCCTTTTCGCCATCAAAATACATACCGAGCAGGATTTTCTTGCCATCTGCATCCTGTAAAGCCGCTCTAGCTTTTGTTCTTTCACGGCGCAACTTTTAACGATAAATGTCACCACTTGGATCGGTTGATGAACTAATGCCAACATCTTTTAACACATATGAAGCTAGACAGCGGCTCTCTCAGAGACTCTAGTACGATCACAGGCAAGGGCTAATATGGTATATTTAATCTCTTTTTTTTTGGTGACGGCGCAACTAATTGCTTTGGCTTCTCAAGATAAAAGCTAGAAGAAACTTCCTGGCACAATTTTTCGGATGTGTCATGAACGGTCGGCTCTTTTGCTGTTTTATCATGTTTTATCATGCTTTATTTCATATTTAATGAAGAGGTAATTTTTCATAACGTCATTATAAGTTGGTATTACCAGTATTCTCTGGTAAACCGAACACAGGACAGGTCTTCGTTTGTCGTGTTTTAACTTTACTTTGACATTTTACTGTAATAAAGAGAAATATATGTGCTAAAGATTTATAATAACATATCTCGACAAATTGTGGACAGACGAATTAAACTAACATGGCTCTACGTGGTGTGAAATGTCGTAAGGTTCCTTATGAAGGACCTGAGATTAGAAAAGGTCCAGAACGTACAGATTTTGAGTTGTATCGCCAACAAATTTTTAGAAATATTACAAAAAATACCAACAATTTTAATTTTGTGTAAATTCTTTAAAATTGGACCTCAAATCATAAAATATTTTTGCGCATTCGTGTCGGGAACAAGATTTCCTTTTTTTTAGTTCAATTTTGTTTATAGTTTGAGTCAGAATAAGTGAGTTTCATCGCAAGGAAGTTAGAGCTGTCCCTTTTCAGCTATGTTTGAGTCTTGTCGCAATAAGTTTTACATTCACACAGAACTTTTTCTGTGTGGTGTTACGTCGAATTTTTGCAAAGTTTTTGGAGTTCTAATAATTTTTTTATGCTGCGTGGTGCATTCCTTAGGCATTGGATTTTATTTTTCACTTTGCCTTATAAATACTTTTATTGTCACCCAATGGGCGACTAATTGTGTAAAAGTGTAGAAAAATAAAATAGAGTTATTTTTACGTAATTTTTTTATTTTTGAACTGAATAGGTATAAATCTGAAAATTTTTTATTATTTCAGCTTTTTAGTTCAATATTTTGAATTAATGTAAATTCAAATTATTTTTTATTAAGAGTGGAGTGTTGGAATATTCAAATCAGATTTGCAGAACGGATCTGTATTACTATTTTTTTTTAAATTCTGAAATGGTTTTACAAAGTCTGTGCATAAAATAAGAAGTTTTAAACTTTTCAAAAGTATGGTTCAACTCTACTGATGACTTGATAAAGCCCCAATGAAATGCATATAGATATTGCTTAACCCTAAACAAATAAACCTTTATTTTATATAATATATTTGTTTATTGCTTATTTTGTTCACTGACCGACGGAAAATTAGACCGTGTGTTTACTTCAAGAGTAAGCTGCGAACTCAAAATCTAAAGATGCTTCAACTTGGATCATTTCCTAAGGGCACAGCTTTTAGTGCTCCAAAATCCACTTGAAACAACAGTAAAATCTATTTTGAAAATTGTGTCAAACTAAACACGAGTCTTTGGTGTAATTAGACGAGATCCCCAGAATGTATGCTTAGCATTGTAGTCATCAGCTGCATAAAAGGTGGGCCTAATGTATTATAAAACGTCTTTTCGTAATTGCAAATCTTGGAAGAGAATAAATTGATGAAATCACATGCTTTTGATGAAAATTTTTAACGTTGATATTTGTTGCTTGAAGATATTTTTCATAAAGGCCCCTTAATACGTAGTGTTTCAGTCGCTTTTTAATTAGTATTGCCGAGCCAGCACAAGCTCTACCTCGAGGTGCTTGGTGTCGTATAAAATACATCCGTGGATTTTAAAGGAGTTTCTAGACGTCAGGTGAATCCCAGAGATAAGCATTTGCTTCGAATAAAATTTTATTTGTTTTGAAAAAAATTGGGGTTGATTTAAAAAAAAACTTTAAATTGAGTAGGAAACCCGTTAATTTGACAGTAAAAACCTCTATATAAAGCAACTTTGGACAGAATTAACAAGCTGAAAGTTAAATTAACCACAACCAAAACAATTGATTAACTTGTTTATGGCTAAGTATTTTCAATTTGCGATTACAGTTATCATTTGTATATTAATACATCAATACATCTGCATGTCTATGTCTATGGATGTGAAAGGCAAACCATAAAATACAATGCTTTTACAACCACTGACTATCGCATAAATTTCACTAATCCGAAAAATAAGGAAAAAACAAAGTACAAGGACATTTAATATATGTTATTGTTAAGGCTAATTGAATTAAAAATAGAATATTAAACCTAGATAAGTAATGAGAAAAGAACGGGTAGACATAATAATTCATGTTATTCAACAATAAAGTGGATAAGTATGTTTTAATTAGCAATACTATAAAGAAAACATGGATACTATCAAATACGAAAATTTTGAAAGAGGAAAACATTAGAGCACTGTGGAACAATGATTATCTATACTGAAAGAATATTGCTTAATAAATCCAATGAAACAATTTCGTTGGATTTTTTTCACAAGTCTAATGAAATATTTCACGATTCTAATTGAAATTTCACGAATATTGTGAGAGAGGTTCATTGGAATTGCTTCATTAACTTCCACAGTTTCGTTAGAAAATTTCATTGGATTTACGACAGCAACATTTTGCAGTTTATGGAAAGCCTTTTAAGTTTGGACAAAATATATTAAATGATACTGAAAATTCTTTAAATATATATTATAAAACAATAAAATAAAATTAATAATTGTATGTTCTAGAATATCATAATTTCAATGAAATGTATTTTATTGATTTGAAGAAAAGTTTCATTGCATTTACGAAATAATTAAATAACCTACATATTTTTTTTAAACATCCTTTATTTATTTCAACAGTTGGCAGCCAAAAGCGATCAACAAAAATATTTTTATATGTTTGTTGTTGTTGTACTCTTTGCTATTATTATACACTCATAGACACATTGTTTTGACAGTGCTGTTGGATGAGCAAGTTAAGACTTTGCCTATAAAGCAAATGACGAGAATCAAGCGTCTGAGCTCGATACTGTGAGTGGTCATCAACATTAACAATAATTCTGGTATGTATTGGCGTCTTCGTACGTATTTCAACCATGGAATTGTCAATAAATTAAAATAGACAACAAAAAAGATAAGTTAATGAGGCTAGTAAATAATGTAATAATTTCATTATAACAATGAAATAATTTCATTACAATAATGACAGAATATCATTAAAATAATGACAGAGTTTCATAAAAATAATGAAATAAATTCATTAAAATGATGAAATAGTTTCATTGAAACAATCAAACAATTTCGCTGATATAATGAAATATGCTCATTAGCTTGGTGAAATTATTACATTGGAGCAATGAAATTATTTGTAAAATTTTATTGTATTTTCCTCTTTTCCATATCATAAAAAAAGTTGTAAGGGTTTTAATTTTTTAAGGCTTAGTTGTAATTTTCTTGCAAATGCCCATATATTATATTCTTTTATAATATTTATATATTTTACTGAAGTAAAAAACAAACAGTATTTTTAAATTTTAGTTATAAAAATTTTTTGCTCGTGGTAACGCTGGTGGCAGAGTTGCCAGTTTAGGGGCTTCCCCATAGATTTAGGGGTTTATATTTCATTTAGGGGCAAATTTAGGGGGCTAAAACTCTTAGTGGGAAATTTAGGGGGCATAAATTTATATTTAGAGGATTTCTGGGGAATTTTACTATGCCTATACAACATCTCTTTCGCAGTAGATAATTCAGTATCATTATTATATATGATAGCTAGAAGATTTCCCTAGCTATCATATATAACAATGATACTGTATTTTACAACTGATCTATTTAGTTTTCGTAGTAGATAAAGTACAATCAAACTACATAAATTTTTTTTGTTAATTGAAGTGCAAGACTTACAAAGAAGTCTTTTGAAAATATGTATGTTGTTTTTCAATTTTATACCTAAACTTTTTAGTTCTGATAACATGTACAAATAAAGTTAGCGATGATGATTTGGCACCTCTTGATATATTTGAAGAAACTTGATTCATTCAAATGTTTAAAAAAACAAGTTTTTTGCTACCGCTAATTTGATATAAAATTCAGTTTATATACATACTTACATATCGTTATTTAAAATGCAAAAGGGCCTACTATCATTTTTAAAAATTTTCCAGGAGAGACAAAAAACGTAATAACAAGCAAAATAATGTGATTTCAAAAACTGATTTTTCAGGATAGTATCATTAATTTAGACTTCATTAATAATACTACCCAGAAAAAATCATTTTTATAATCATAAAAGTTTGATTTTTATTAAGTTTCTTATCACCTGAAAAAATTTTTAAAAATATGATATGCCCTTTTGCTTTTTATATGAAGATATGTACATATATACTAGGGTGATCGATTAATCGACATTTCCCAGAAACCGGTTTTCGAATAGGTCGACTATTTACGGGTTTTGAAATTCAGAAAAACCGGTCGACTGGCTTTTTTGTGAGAAAATTATAATACAAAAGTTTTAATTTTAATTTGCTTAAAAAAAAGAGTTAACAGTTGTAAATACTATCCGCATAAAAACATAGCCTTGAAAATAAGGCCAAGTTCCTATCCAAAAATTTCGGCCGTTAAAAGTACTGAGATCAAAATAAGGATCAAGTCCTTGATATGTATGATACCATTTAATTTCTAAGCTAACTAGGCAACATTTTCCCCATAATTCTTCTCGATATTAGAAATGTGACAAAATATTGCCAAATAGCAGGTTTCCTAAAAATGAGATAATATTGTACCTATCAAGAACTTGGTCCTCATTTTGAACTCAGTACTTTTAACGGCTAACATTTTTGGATAGGAACTTGGCCTTATTTTCACATTAATATTTTCGTGGGGATCTGACTTCTTTTTTCTAACTTCTTATTTAGTACAACACTATAATCTCCATCGTTATAATTTCGCATAATTTCTTAATTGCGCATTATAGTGCCCCTTATATGCGGCACGCCTTTCGATTACGTGATCAGCACACTTTTTTTTACTAAAAAGACCTTTCTATTTAGAATCAAAATCCTAAAAAATTTGGTCCACATATATAGGAGGAACAACCCTAGTGCAGAGATTTAGATTTTTTTTCTTTTTTATTTCTTGACATTCTCCTCAACAAGCATTTTTTCTCTATAATGGATGTCGAACTCCATATAAAATATGAAGTTTTACATCACAAGGCCAATTTAGTTTGCCCTTGCTACCACCTTATAAAATTAATTCACCTTAATTGTATGCTTCAGTAAATGCTCTTGAGCAAAAATACTTGCGAAAATCAACAGTAAAAGTTCGTCAAGTTTTAGTATAGTAAAAACTAATAAAATATACGAATCGAAAAGTATTAGACTGGGCCGGTTTTTTAATTTAAAAAAACCGGACTATTCGACATTCGAAAAATCAACATTTTGAAAAAACCGAAGGCCGTATTGTGGAAAAAACCGGTTTAAAAATCGGTTGAAAAACCGAGTCGATCACCCTAGTATATACGTAACAGTATTTCATTAGTGTTATTTTTTTGTAATATGTATTTTATTAAATAAAAATATTCAAGAAACTAGAAAAATATTTTTTGAGGGGGAATTCCAGAAAAATGTTTAACATTTAGGGTGTTTTTGCTTTATTCAGGTAAGGATATTATTGTATGTAAGTTGAAACTAAATCAAGTTAATTTACTTTAAATTAAACTATTACATAAACTTTTACATTTAGGGGTTTTATTCTCAAAATTGTTTGAATTTAGGGGGTTTTAAAATATTTTTGTGGGGAAGAAAAAAAGTTACCTGGCAACACTGGCTGGTGGTGTTTGTTTAGCAAGAGAATAAAAACAGAAAGTTCTCTTGTTTTCAATAACTTTTCTCAATACAAGTGCTGCTTACTTTAGGTTTTTCAGGCATTAAATAAAATCTTATATTTTTTACATGCATTTAATATATGTATACAATTTTTTACTCTTTGGTTTTCAATTGTGTTGGCAGCACTTTTGTCAAATAACAACAAAATCAACAAAAGAAATATTGATATAACTAAAAACATATTTAAAAGCGAATTTTTTACTAAGCAAACTGTTAATTGGAAAAAATTGGATAATAATTTTTTTCTGTCTAGTTTTTGGGTTAATGCTCGATATCGCGAACGTTTATTAAAGGTCGCAAGGGTCGCAAAAATATAAGTAGTATACATATCAAGGAGTTATTAATTGAATGCAGACAAGTTAAGAAGATATATGTGTATAACAAATGTTTATTTAATAATATTAATTACAAAGAAAGAATGTGTTTATCGTATGAAATGTTTTAAAAGAGTGAAGAAAAACTTAATTGTACAACAAAATAATTTTCTTCAATAATGTAAAATACAAAGGTGCCTAAAGAAAATTTATACAAGTAGATAATTTAATTGTTATTTTCTTTTATATTAACATTATTTGCCATAGGAAACATTTCAATATCGTTCGGACTTTTGCGCACTTTGATGTTACAAAAGTCGTATTTCAAAAATAGCTAAATTTTTTTTATTAAAAATATTTTTTTTGTTAACACCTCAATTGTGAATAACACAATAATATTGATTGGAAATAATCGAGTTGATTCTATTTTCTAATGTCACAAATGCCGTGTTTGTATTTAAAAAAATCGTTGTAGGTGCCATTTTAAAAAAAGTTTTAATTGTATTTACAAATAAATTAATTGCATTTACAAATCTTTTTTTTTTCTGTGTGGCCCATCGTGCACTGTGCGCCGACGATAACTGTGCGCTGAATTGAACCTCTGCTCAGAACCTCTTACTTCGTCCATCTGTCCATCCAAATATGCATAGGTTGATGTTGTAGGATATCTAGAGGCTGTACTTTTTAGGATAGTGCTATGAAATTTTTTTGCGATTACTTCTTGTTGACTAAGAATCATATATAGAAAAATTTGGTTAATTATATTTGCGTTTGTACGTATTTGGAAATACTCGATATTCAATAAAAAATATCATATGCAAGTTTTTTTGTTGTACCAAATTTTGTGTGAGTCAGACCATATCATCTATATAACACTAACTCTCAAAAATTCAAATGCTCACAAATCATTAAAAATTATAATTTTACGACAAAATATATCAAAGCTAACTACTATTTCAACAGATGTCACTCAATTGAATATTCCAAAATTTGCCGTGGACCATATTCCAAAATCCACTTAACTACCAAATGTAACCCAATATCGTTTTTTAACAAATTTTTTTAGTATACATACATACATCTTGAAAATTTAGAAAAAATTTATATAATTTTTTTAGCAATACAATTACAAAAGATAAGCTATATCCTCAATATTGTTTAAATAATTTTTAAATTCTTCCGCTCCAACAACAAAAAGCCAAACTCTTTAATCTAGCTTAAATTAGCTTTATTTAAATTGTTAACAATCTCGGCTCATTGTATGTTTCCCATTTTTTCAAGTTTTGTTGGATTTCTAAAACGGTGTCAGTAAACATTAAAACAATATTTTATTTTTATAACTTTTTTTCTTCGTAAATGTTTACAGCGTGTGTAGATTGTATTTAATCCAGCATTAAAACATTAAAAAACTACATACAATTAAACACACATAAGTATAACTTAACAAAAACAAAAATTTAAATGTAAAAACCACTACACAAACAGCAACAGCATTTGTTCCATTTGGCCATTGTTGCTGCTGTTGATGACAATACTACTTGTCATTTCACAGCCACATAAATGTGCTCTTTCCGTTGCTGCTATTTTGTTGTATGCGTATGCGGTGGTAATAATAGCGGTAACGGCAACTACATCGAGCTAATTTAGCAACACTGCTACACTAATGAAATTTACGAGGCTATACGGAATTTTATTAGGGTTTGTGAATCGGAAATTCTCTGGCGGAAGTTCCCGAGAAAAGACTAGCTATAATCCTAGAGAAAATTTTGAGATTTTTCTGGGAAAACGGAATATTAAAAGTATACATTAGTTCATAAATAAACTGTCGTAAGTGACTGAGAAATTTATTTTGACTCATATAAGATATATCGACGGCATGTGTATATTCAAAATCGTCTACATATATTAAAAATAACAACTTTTCAGGAGAGCATAAAAAAGGATATTTCGTTCATTGATAGGTTATTTTAAAATCTTTGTTCTATAATATATTTTAAGATCCATGACTCAATATTGTGTGTAATTTATTTATAAAATTTTGCATTATTGGAAGTTTTAGAGATAGATGGTTTTCTTTTTCGAAAATACTCAATACGGTATGAGATAGAAAATTTTGTATAGTAAAAAAAATTGTAAAAAAATTAATTAAGTTAATTTTTTACAAATAATTAAGCAAATTTTTAACTAATAATCATAAGTTTTATTGCGACCTCTCATTAAAGGACAAAAACGTTAACTATACATTGCAATTGCTGCGATGTTAGCAACTTTTTCTTATATATTGTTATTCTTTTCAATATTAGTGATTTCTTCAATATAGTTAGCAATTTTTCACAAACATGCGGCCTTGGCGGTCTCTAATCAAAGTTAGGGCGTGTTTTCGATGTTACAACTTCTCGCGGGTTTTTGCAATGTTGCAATGTTGATAGGAGCGAATTTTTGCAAGTTGTTCTGCTCTTTACATTTTACACAATTTTTAAATCATATTAGACTTTGCTATCATGCCGCTGTTAGCAAGTTTTTGCGAATTTTCGCCATTTTCGTGACTTTTTCCAATTTTTGCAATTCCGTACAGTTTTAGAGATTTGTGATCAAAATGATGGCTGGTTTAAGTTTTGCAATTTTTCGCGAATTTTCGCGATAAGTGTAGTTTTTACAGTTTATAGTTTTCTTACATTTTTGGCGCATTTAATCAATCTCTCATATATCAGCAAGTTTTTGCGAATTTTCGTATTTTCCCGAGGTCTTGACATTCCTTACAGTTTGAGCAAGCTTTAATAATACGAGATTATTAAAAAAGGTCAAATGATTTCAATTTACATTGAGTTTATTTAAATAATATTTTATGATATAGAGGATTTTGCCTTCGTAAAAAGTTAACTGCGCAAGATACAGAAATAAAAAATGACTATAAAATTGAAAAAAAAAATATTTTTAAATTTATTCTTTCGTATATGGTGGCATATTTTACGCAATACTTTGCCATCAAAAGCCTATATATTAAAAATCACAACTTTTCAGGAGAGCATCTGCTTACTTCGTTCATTGATAGGTTATTTTAGAATTTTTGTTCTATAACATATTTTAAAGTCCAGTAGTCAGAAGTTTAATATTAAAATTTTGCATTATTAGCAATTTTATGAAAGTATAGAGGATTTTGTTATTCGAAAATACTTATATAAGATAAAAGACTTTGTACATTGATATGTAGCTTTGGGTTTTACCTTAGAATAACAATTCTGCCTTAGATTAATAATAGAATTACCAAAAGTACCGAGACAATTTTAAATATATTAGCGAACTCATACTCAGAATGCTAAGATTACTAAAAAACAGATGCATTTTTGCAATATTCGTGACAGAAGCGACTTTTTACAAGTTGTTAGGCTCTTTATAGTTTACACGATTTTTAAATCCATATTCGACTTTGTTACCATGTTTTTGCGAATTTTCGCCATTTTCGCAATCTTTTTTCGAATTTTTTCCATTACTTACAGTTATGGTATATTTGTATATGGCCAATTTTCACTATTTGTTATTTATTTTAGTCTTATTTTATGAATCGTAACATTGTAATCTTTCATATACAAGCAACCTTTTGCAAATTTTCGTACTTTTCACGATGCTTCCTGAGGTCTTAATATCCCGCACAGTTTGAGCAAGTTTTAATCATACGAGATTATTAAAAAAACTAGATAATTTCAATTTAAAATGAGTTTATTTAAATAATATTTTATGAGATAGGGGATTTTGCCTTCGTAAAAAGTTAACTGCATAAGTTAGAGAAATAAAAAATGACGATAAATTTGCATAAATAAATATTTTTACTCTTAAATTTATACCATATATGCGGCTTATTTTACGCAATACTTTGCCATTAAAGAGTGATTTTCCTTAAAATTTAATAAAGAGGATTTTGAATATAGGCCGTCGATATATATTATAAATAATACTGTTCTACTTTAATATCAATGAAATTTTCAATGTTTACTTAAAATAATGCAAAAGTGCGTTTGACTGATTGTACACTAAATTTACACGATGAAATTGTTTAAGTTCTCTTCTAAAGTTACTACGTATTTCATCATCTGTTTAAACAGTGAAATTCGCATAAAACTTTTTTTAATTGTACAAAATGAAAATGTGAACGATTGAAATTTATGCGGAAATTTCATAAAAATTCCACGAAATCGAAGCCATTCCATTTTTCCTAGCCAGTCTACGCTGAAAATTATTGTTTAGTTCGAAATCTATATGCAAGAAAAATTTAGTAGAGAGTGTCGTTTAATCGCTAAATGAGAACAAGCTGAATTACTTTGTATAATGATTGCAGTGCTCTAATCGTTTCCTTAAGTAAAGCATTCCATCTTAAACTAATTTCGAGTGATTTTCCGCAGAATTAATGAAAGTTGTGAAAGTTTAGTGGAAATTTTAAGCTCATAAAAGTTTTAAAAATTTTGTATTTTTATTTGTATTGTCATGACTTAAATTTATTATAAGTCGATGCTTTTATTGAAA
This sequence comes from Panzeria rudis, assembly GCA_956483635.1. Classification (NCBI taxonomy): domain Eukaryota; kingdom Metazoa; phylum Arthropoda; class Insecta; order Diptera; family Tachinidae; genus Panzeria; species Panzeria rudis. The sequence continues at coordinate 81,927,760 of OY101448.1, forward strand.
CCCTGAAAGAGATTTTTTAACCATAGAATCATAAGCAGTCGTAAATTTTACAATTTAAAAATTCAAATTTGTTGCTGAGAGCATAAAAAACAACAAATCGTGTTGTAAGTTAGTATAGCTTAATATTTTAAAGTAATATCTTGTGCGGTCTGTAAAAGAAGATTGTTGTTTGCATATCAACAGGTAAAATTGCAATAGAGTCGTAACATTTACGACTGCTTAGCCTCAGAGTAGGGCTGCCAGAAGACTGAACCCGTCGACCAGGACATTTATAATACATATCACAAACGAACGTACAAAAATTAAAATTTAAATCCAATAATTAAACAATAGATAAAAAATTAACATGTAATTCATATATAAAAAACAATAAACAAAAATAAAAGATTCATTTAAAATTACAAGGGGAAAAAGTAAAAGCATGGGCTGCGTTTATTTCATCGAGTAATTGAACGAAGTAAATCCCAAGCAACAAATGCTGGTAAAATTGGTTCATTTAAACAGCGTTATAACAGAAAATTTAAACTCTGTTCATAACAAAAATCATCACAAATGACCTGTATCATTGACCTGTATCAAAAAAAAACCAGCACAACTTAAGACTGGACCAGGACACCAGGACAATTTATCTAAGACCAGGATAAATCCTGGAAAACCAGGACGTATGGCAGCCTTACCTTAGAGTAAGTTTGTCTTCATTGGCATTAACTCGTACTTGGCTGACAACAATGTTCTTTAAAGTATTGAATATTATTTAGTATTGAATATTGCATATGTATTGGAAAATTTCTACACAATTTGCCCATACTTTACATTGAATTTTTAAGAATTTGTATTAATTTAATTTAAAAATGTCGAATTTAAATAAATATTTAAACTTTTAAGTTCATTTTTTCTAATATAATTTTGTATTTATTTTTTTCATATATTATTTTCTCTCTTTCGTTGTCATTCACAATTATTAAAATTTTTATTTTTTGTTCCCAAAACCAAGAAAATTTTTGGTAACTACGGCAACAATTGGAAGAGAATTATTACAAAAATGAGAAAACGCAATGAAATTAAAATAGATTCTATTTTCTTGCGGTTTTCTTGAAAGTTTTGAGTTGTCAAATATTCATATAAAAAAAGAAGCGCAGCCGCATCCGTGAGGTTGTATTTGTAATCTTAATTGAAAAATTTGAAAAAATCCTTCCACTTATTGGGTTTTCTCAATGTATGACGCATCCATCGCCACTTCCTGCTTTTATTTCATTACATACATATTATGTTTGGCCAATGGACTTGCAACATTCTCCTTAGACATCTTTTTACGATTGCCTGTATTCTGCCATTGGCTCTGGCAGATGTATTCCATGTTTCACACCTATAGCGCAATACAGACTTTACATCGGAGTTGAGTATACATATTTTGTTGCTACGTTTAATCCTTAATGATTTACAAACATAGTTTAATGCTCCATAGGCTTGTCTTGCTTTTTCATCCGATTATTTATATCTATTTCGGATTGATGTTTACATGCTACCAATATAATTAAATTCCGTAAATTCTTCCAGTGGTGTATTGTGTGGTAATTACAGCATTTATGATTTACCAATGGAACTATTGACTACAAGACCAGCTCTGTTCGCTCACTTTTGGACTTGCTTTAATTTGTGCTGCATGCTGGGCTGCTGGTGGTTTAAAAAACATATGCCATAAGCATGGTGAAGGTCACCGGCTATTGAGGCCCCATGTGATACCGTTAGATTCCCGTGTCGCAGCTATCATAATTGTGTCCAACACAATATAGAAAAGAAGAGGGGACAAGACTCATCCTTATTATTATTACAAGTTTTTGCACTTTTTAGAGTTTTAGAGTTTTTGTGGATTTTTGGAATTTTTTCGATTTCTTTATTTCCGCAATATTTGTTTTATTAATGAATATTTTGCTGAGTTTTTGGTATTTTTGACAGTTTTAGCAATTTTAATCAACTATGAAACTTGTTTCCGTATGTAAAAAGTTTCACGAGTTTTCGGCATATACGCAATAGAAGATTAATCAATTTTAGGGGTTGTTTCCATTTTAGCTATTTTTTGTATGTTTTTGTAATTTTGCAATATAAGATTGAGAGATTTACATCGACTCTATTTGAAATAAGCACAAAATTCGATTACATAATCACAAAATTAATACTACACATACTTGCATAAAATTTCTAGGAATAATTTCCCTTTTTCCATGTATGCCAAGGCTATTTAAAAATATTTACACATAAACTAGACTTCTAAAATCTCCATTCTTGTCAAACAACTTTAAGTGAAACTACCTTGTTTTTTTATATCATGCTATTAAGTGCCTTTCTGTCAACCATTAATTTTCAGTTGCCTACTGGCAACGCATCGAAAGTTCGGTTGCATTAAATAATATACCGAATTATGTTTGTTTTATGTTTTCTTCTCTAATAATAATAATAATAATAATAATAATAATAATAATAATAATAATAAAAAAAATATATTTTCATATTATTTTAGTTTTGGTACTTTCTTCGTAGCTAAATGCATATTTTTGCGCATATATTTTATTTTTAGGTGCATTTGTTAAGCGCTTAAAATCAATTTTTAGTTGCATGAAAGTCCGAGCCACGGTAATATATATGTATCTTTGAAACTTGGAATCCGATTATAAAATGATTTATGCAAAAATCACAGGGGAGGATATAAGCTATCAGAGTAATGAAATATAGACTACCTTGTTGAAACACACGGTGAGCCACTGGATGTTAAAGTTGACACGTCGGGCATGAACAATTTTGTTGACATCATAACTTTTACAAATATAGTCCAATATTAATGACCTAAAAATTTTTGCAAAGCTTATAAATAGACAAAGAATATATACGTTATTTCATTAAGAGATATTTAAAGCTTTTGAAGATATATTGCTTTGAATTTTACAATTTTGGTTTTTGGTATCGAGTTTTTTCCCGATTTCGTAAATGCCTCCGGTATTAGTATAACCAAAATTAAAAAAAAAATATTTTATGTGTTTTAACAAAATCCTTGATAATATGTTGAAGGAATTTGTAACTTATCTCAATCTATGTAGCCGTGGAAAAATTCAAATCAAGACTTTGAAATGAGACGGAAAAATGGCTGAACTTTGACAAAAATAGAGTTTAATTGTTCGACGTTTTTCTCAGAAAATTTTCAAACTAAAATTGTTTATATTCAATATCATGATACAATAAAAAGAGGTAGAACCATAGTACATATATCATGCAATTTATATCATGGCTAGAGCTGTTCCTACAATGATTACAACAATACAAAAACAACAGGCATTTTGTTAGTGTAAAATGTTTCTCAAGGTTCAAAAACAGAGAAACAAGTCGATCGTTTTAAAGTCGACCGCCGAAGGTTTTTTTTTTGAAAATTAGAGCCGCCGCCAAATACATCGAGTTGTTACGATTCTTAAATGTAGTTAGGCTGTGAAAAATGCATTGTTTATTTTAATTTACTTAATGTGATATAAAACTTTTCTTTAGAGCAGAGAATTTTATGTTTCATGTACAAAAGTTCATATAAAAATTTATTCGTAGCAGACGGATTGTATTAAATTTTTTTGTTTTGCCGCTGCCGTAAATTTTTCGTAAGTTTGTTTCTCCGATAAAGCGAGTTTGACCTTTGGGAAATATAAACTCACATCTACAGCTGCGTTGACAGTTTTACCTTGTATTATTGTATCATGTTCAATATTTCAAAAGAGTATACTTCAAGAAGTACTTCATGTATTCTACATTTAGCATTGGACGAATATAGTGAATTTTTTTTACGAAATTTTAAATTAATTGCTTAAGAAAAAACCCCCATTATATTTTTAAAATTTCCTTGCGAATTCTACTAAACAACAAGCACGCGCAATCAAGTGTTGGCGCCAGTGGTTAGGTCCTGTATGGGCATTTGGTGCGATTGTACTCTTTGCTGTAGCGATTTAAAATGTAGTTTTATATTTTGCTGATGGTACCAGTTATGTGTGAAATAAGCTCAGTTGAGAAAAGTTGTCAAAGGGTAAACATCGGGATAAAACACATTTACTTGAATAAATTACTCACAGTCAAATTTGCAGAAGCATTTTATTAACCTGTAGAAAATAGTACCAAACTTTTGATTTCTTTACTATTAATAGAAAATCAAAGCAATATTCTTATATATACAAAATTTTAACAATATATTGAACATGCACTCTTTCTAATTTTTAATTAAAAAAAAAGTGAAGAAGGTGCGAATTTTTGGCACAAAGCTGCAGCGTATAAGTACCATGATAGCACATACCATCATATTACTTATACGTCACATTACTTTTACCATCATATTGCTTATACGTTCCTCTAGTCAGTCTAGAGAACGCTCTTTTCTCTAGCGACAATTCCACTAGTTAAAATGTCGACAACTTTCCCATTATGCGCGATTAGAGATACGTTAGAGACAACAATTCTAGTGTATTTCTGGAGACATTGTCAACGACATTGGCAACGAAAGCGTCAATAGTTTGTTTTATTTTTTTTATTATGCTGTGTACTCAGAAAAAAAGGAATGTATGTTTAAGTGTGTTGGTGTTTAGTTGTGTGTATAACCAAAAATAGCTTTTTGAGTAAATTTTGTTAAATTTGAGATTATGGTTGGTATCATTGCTCAGGCATGTCCCCCACTTTACAAGTGGAATTATCAATATATTCATCTCTGAAATACATTTAGAGAGAAAGAGAGAGAGAGAGACAGAGAGAAAGGGACCTTAACTTCCCTCATATGAAATGCATTTGGTAAGTTATGGTCCCTTTTCCGAAATGCTCAAAAAATCTATAAGAAATACACAAGATATTATGCTTTACCACAGTTTTTCACTCGTAGCAACAAAAAAAAAACGGAACAATACAGAGCAAAATGCACTGCAGATTTTAAAAGTAAATAAAAAGTGCTAAAAAAATTAGATATATTTTAGAATTTCTTAAGTGGTTTTATTAAAGCTGAAAATCTTCCACAACATTGCTAAACTTTGCCTAGTTTTAGGAAATCTACTCTAAGGGAAAAACGGCAATTTGAAAAAACTCGTTATATAAATTCAGTAATTTTCAATTCAAAAGAAAAACTTTATTAAAATACTGTAAATCAATCAGTTTCAACTTTGAATAAATATGGCTCAATATTGAAATAAAAATGTTCGACATGACTAACTAGACTTTTGTTAATGTTTCTTATTGAATTTGGTTTTTATTAGTTTTTCCTCTGGGTGTAGCTAAATTAATTTCGGCCTCCGGAAAATAAGGTCTCTTTTTATCAGGATCATCACATATAAGTAGTTAGTGCAAAATAACGTCAATTTCCATTTTTGTTAATTGTGAAGTTCTTTACGCACAAACAATTTTGTAGTACAAATGAATCTTTATGTACATATTTTAGCTAAATTTTAATAAAAAAAATTGGTACAATCGGACTGAAAAAGTACACACTTAGTACAATTTGTTAAATCTCATTTTGCATTCCTGTGCTGTACACATATCTCAAGTTGAGGTTGGTTGTCGGTGTGATATATTTCATCTGGTCTAGTGAGTGGTTATCCTATTGGAATTTTTGCTTTCTTCCCTGTTAATCTTCTTAAAGAATCGTATAAATCTCTCGTTCTGTGAGCCACGGCAGCAGTTTCCGCTTGTATAGCAATATCTTCTGCCCAACGGCGTTTATCGCACCTTGCACTTATCTTGACGTTTTTATGCAACTGACTATATGTTTTTCTTAATTTAAGTTTCAGTGTCCTAGTTCACGCAGCATCCATATGTTCTTTTATCTCTTTGCGCTGCTGGATGAGTGACAAGGTGTATTAAGATTTCCAAGTTTTCCTTGGTTGTTTCCTAAAGCCCATGTGTTGGGATGCTGCTTCCAATATTCTTGTCTTCACTTTCTTCCATTGTTCCTCAAAGTGATTGAAATCTAATTGTAGTTGTGCGGTTTTCGTGACAACATCACTTGTATAATTATTTCGTATTTCGACTTGCCTCAATTTGGAAGTTTCAAACTTAGTCCTGCGTCTGCGTGCACTGTTCTTGATTGCCGTCACTTTGAATCTGAGTGTTAAAATTCATTGATTGTATGTAATTGTCTGAAAATTTTAATATAAATAGAAAATACGTTTTAAAACAATATTGAGTATAATAAAGTTATCTATGCACTTTGCCCAACTTTTATATATTTGCATTTTATTAGGAAAGAAGAAACCAAAACAAACTTTGTAGTTGTGTTTCTTTTTTATATAAAAAAATTAACGAAAGAAATACATACATTTTCGTTTTTTGCATTGATTTGGTGACATTTTGCCAATAACTTTTTTAACATGTAATAAATAAAATAAATTTTCCGAATATTATACAAAAAAAAATTCAAATATATACTTATAAGTTCTAATTATAATTAGAGCTGGGTATAATTAATAAAAACTCAATATACAGTTTCAGTTAATTTGCTTACTTAACAACATTTAAAAAGGTGCAATTAATGACATAAATTCATAGGCAAAATAATATTATTTAATTTTTTAATGAAATAGTTTCATGAAATCAATGAAGTGTTTTATATGAAACTTTATGAAATATTCTTCGTTAATACAATAAAATCTTACCTTAGCTCGTTATTAATGATAAAACTCATTGATCCAATGAATAAATTTATAGCTTGCACAAAGATTTTTAGTTCAGTGTATATATCAGAGCAGAGTATTAAAGTGTCGTCTGCAAGTATTGAAGTGGTGCAGGTACACACAAAGAAAATACATGGTTGTGGCAACCATAATATAAGAGAAACATACTATGATTGAATTATATATATATATATATATATATATATATATATATATATATATATATATATATATATATATGTATATAAGTTCCTTTCACTCCTCGAGGTAGCATAGGGCCATAGAATTATATGGTGGGAGTCAAATCATACTATTATGAAAATAAATCTGTTCTAAATATAATATTGTTGTCTTATATATATAACACTAATATGATTCATACAACCTAATGTTTAATTGAATGTAAATTTATTATGATTTAAACTAATCATATATTTGTATATAAAAATAGCGTGGGTCTAAATAGCCATATATAGGTTGCTTTCTTTACCATATTTTGATTAAAAATTAAATATAGATTTTTGCAGTTATCGACCCTGTTCTGTAAATCGAATCCGAGTAAATTTCTCATTTTCCAAAAATAAATGTATTTTAAATCGTATATAATAAATTAATTTCAAATATGATATTTTAAGCTCTAAAATATATAACTGGAAAAAAATCTGAAACAAAATGCCATTAGTGGATATAATTTCTCTAAATCAAGCGTTTTCAAATCTACTCGATTTACAGAAGGGGCAGGTATATGTAAAATAAAACGTTTTGAATCTGAAACAATATATAACATTTTTAATTGCATTATATATTTTCACATACAAATATGTAAATATTGTTGACAAACATTTTATTAATGTTACTATAACGCGGTGTGAGCTGTGTATGAGTGTATTAATGTTTTTTGATATGTTCATTTATTAAAAAAGGTATAATATGTTGCATACCTTAAGGCTTAAGCCACATATGTATATTTTTATTTTAAAGCAGCATATTTTTGAGTAGATGAATAATAAAGATGTTTAATTTAAAAGTTAGTCTTCCAACAGTTTTTGTCAGTTCCGAATTTTAGGAATAAGTCACTTACGTTGCATTAAGCTTCATGTACAGACATATCGCGTGCACAATTTTACAAGACAATAACAGCAAAAAATAATATTTTTCAGGTAACGAATAAAACATTTTTGATATGTAAACATCTATACGCTAGGGGGTAAAAATCTTTTTCACAATACAATCACAAATTTTGAGTAAGATTAATCTTAGTTGAGTAAGATTGTAATAACGCGGTATGAGCTGTGTATGAGTGTATTAATACGGACAACAAGAAGTACAGAGAAACTTAACAGCTGCATAGAAATACACTAACACTGGCAAAGGGAGTCTCAAGGTCAAACTCCTGCAGTAAGGTCGTAAGTTTGTTGGCTGGTGCTGTGTTGCCGTGTTTTTGAATTGAGTGAGTATTTCGGCGTTGCCGTTTTTGATTTTTGCCGGGAACTTCTAGGATTTAGAGGATTTTGTGACAAGTTTTTCGGGATTCAGACCCGGTTCGTCTCGGTTTTTGAGCCCGGGGTTTTTTTAAAAGCGGTTTTTTGGTTTTACCGAATTTGTTGCTAACTTGGTGCGATATTTGGCTGACGGTTTATTGACTGTGTTTGACTTTGACTGTTGGTTATTTTGCTGTTTAACTGCGGTAATTCCAACTATTTTGTACGGGTATATTCATCATTATTGCGAATGTCAACGTCGCCACAAGTGACGTCGACGGTGCAATAATGACATTGCCGTTATTAATATTGACGCATTTCGATAACAATTAACAGCTGCTTCGCATTTTAATAGGCGACTTTAAGACAACATTGTGTTAAATTGGCTCTGTTTTTGTCGACACAATTTTTGGCAATGACTCGATAGAAAGTTTTAGCTGTCATGGTTATTTATTTGAAAAAGTATTTAAAATAGAAAAAAAAATAAATAAAATAACAACCAACAAACAATTAAGGTAACTTAATAAAAAGGAAACTATTGTGAATATAAAAATGTTTTTTTTCTGGGTAGTATCATTAATAAAGTGAAATCACAATAGTTTTTATTAAGGTTTTTATCTTCTGAAAATTTTTAAAAATTGATGATAGGCACTTTTGCATTTTATATGACGATATGCATCTAGCAAACGCTCCAAAATCTTTGAGGATGACGGGGATGCCCGTTAACTTCTACATATGCTATTCGAGTGGAAGAAGCCACTTCTAGAAACGCATTACATATTTGAGAAACACAATACCAACCAAAAGGATGATTTTAATGAAGAAAAGAAAATGATGGAAAGATAACATCAAGGAGAAGAACTTTTCAAAAGTGAAGAAGTTTTTATTTGTTTTCTTCATCATTGAAACTTTCACTTGAATACAACATTAAAAAATTTGAATAAACCAAGGCAATAAACATTTGAATAAAAACGTCAAAATGATAGCGATGATATTTTTTTCCATATTTGTACGTAATTATTATTTGAACTGAAAATGTGTATATGTTACATTAATTCAATTATTGTGAACTTAAGCCAAAGAATAATAACTTCCGATATTTATTTCCTTCACATTATCGATAACAAGTCAACGTCAACACAATACTTTTAGTAAATGCCGATTTAGCACTGAAGTGACAACGACGACATATCGAATTGACAGCGACGAATGTATTGTGTTGACGTCGACGTTGACATTCACAATAAGGGTGATTATTTTTTGCTGGTGGATAAATAATACTATTATTTATGTCTGCGGGGAAGCGGAAGGGCGATATGCCTGGTGGGAGTGAGTCAGAGGTGTATGATGCGAAGCTTATCGGTTCGAGCGATTTGTCGGGTGTGGAGGAAGGTACGAGGATGAAAAAGAAGCGGATGAAGCCCGGTTGGCCAAAGTTGAAGCGGGTGAAGGATGAGAAGAATGTTTCGGTAGAAGGTGAAATGTTTCATTACTAGATGTTTACACATCTCCCCTGTGATCGGACTCACATTCTTTTTTTTTAAACAATATTATATTGTTAAATTGAACCATGTTGCAATTTATATGAATGCTAATAGTGTTATGATGAAATGTAAATGTGAGTTTGTTTATCGTAAACTAATTAAGGTTCGCCTTCATTTAAAACAATAATAGCTTCTTTGCCACAATCATAAACTATTTTGGGAAACATGATATTATTGAAGCAAGCATGCCACAATCATATCTTTTTTCTGCGTGTAGGTACCATTTTATTTCTAGGAAAGCTGTTAGCTTGACAATAATCGTTTACCCTTCTAAGGCCGAGGTTACACAATGAGCGATAAAGTAGCGAGTGGCAAACAATTAAAACATATGAAATACAGTAAAAACTGCAACAATTAACAGCAGTTTTTAAACATTTTAGTGCTACTCATGGAGAAATTTAAACAATTTTTGAAAAATTTTAAATTTTAGGAGAAAGCAAAAACTTTCTGCATATTTTTGAATATATAAAAATAAAACCATATGTCAATATTACATTGAAAACTATAAGAACTATGCAAATCGGGTTTCTGTGTAATTATATATAAGCCGCTGAGCGTAAATTTCTTTGCTATTTTCAAAAACATTCAGTTTATAGGTGTGTTTCTTAATTTTCCAGTAATATTTATCCGCACAAAAACATGAATGTAAAAATAAGGCCAAGTTCCTATCCAATAATTTCGGCTGTTAAAAGTACTGAGATCAAAAAAAAGACCAAGTTATTGATAGGTACAATACCATTCCATTTCTAGGCAAACTGTAAGCTTGGTAACATTTTTCCTATAATTCTTTCCCATATTAGAAAGGCAAACAAAACTATTGCTAGGCTAACAGGTTGTCTAGAAATGAGATGGTATTGTACCTATCAAGAACTTGGTCCTTATTTTGATCTTAATACTTTTTACGGCCGAAGTTTTTGGATATGAACTTGACCATATTTCACATTTATGTTTTTGTGCGGAGCTCAGTTCTCTTTTCTAAGCTCTTATTTTAATTAAATTAAAATTAATTTAAAATTAATTAAAATAATATTGAAATAAAGTTACACAATAATTACACTAAAATTTTCTGATTCAAAAAATTTCATTTTTATTAAAAATGTAATTTTAACAACCAGAAATGCTGCTCAGTCATTGGGATATGGGAAACAACTAGGCAAATAGTAGGTTGCCTAGAAATGAAGTGATATTATATTACTATCAAGAACTGGGTCCCCATTTTGAACTTAGCGTATTTTACGCCAGAAATTTTTGGATAAGGACTTGGTCTTATTTTCACATTTATTTTTTTGTGGGGATTATAGTTAGAGTGAATTTGACTCAGGCTGATCAAAAGAATACAAAACCGTCTCCTAAAAAGTTAAGTTTTAAGCGATTTTTCTACAGCTGCTATTTTTTAACGATTCTGAACTAATTTTGAACTTGTTTTCTACTTGTCAATATTTTAGCTATTAATCCTTATTTTCACGATATTTCATTTTTAGTCCTTTCTTATTTAATGATTTTGTTCTAATTTTTAAACTTTTTCTGATTTTGAATAATTTTTGGAAATTTTCGTTATATTCGCAATACATGCGACTTTTCCCCAAGTTTTACCACCTTTTGTTATATAAACATTATAAAGAATATCGATATAATATAATTGAAAGAATAAGCATTTTAGTATGCGTCTCGTGGAATGGACCATTACAAAATTTATCCAATGTCAATCACAACCTGTAGACAATTATTATTATAAGCAATATGGCAAAATAAGTTTTAACAATATCTATGTGTAAATGTTCAAATCTAATATAAAAATATTAATAAATGGCCAACTTGTGTAGAAACTTGAATAAATAATATTTTTTTTACGTTCAAAAAAGCATCTACCTACCCTTGACTTAACAATATATTAATCTTATTTATCATGTACCATATGAATAGTATTTATTGACATTACACAATCTGAAGAAATGTGTAATAAAATCACATATATATATTTGTTCTAAAGATGTTATATTAAATCTCACATGCATGTAAAATCATCAAGTTTTATTAATCTAGAACATCTGCTTATTAAAATTAAATTATTTTCTTGCATAAATTTAAGTACAACTACATATAACTGTGGAAAAAAGGAATAAATGCTTAAGTCGACTTAATAAGAGTAGTTTTGCCGAAAGTTATTACGATACTGCTAACAGGTTTTTTTATTTATTTTTTCTGGAGTAAAATCTTCCTGTTATTATAAGTTCATTGATTGGAATCATAAGTCGTAACGCGTCTAAAGTCCTTATTAGTTGGATTCCAATAAATGAACTTATAATAACAGGAAGATTTTACTCCAGAATCCGCAACATCACAATTGTTGAAGTGTACGCTCCTACCAAAACCAAGTCAGTAGATATAAAGCTAAAATTTTATAGTGAACTAGACAAAGTGCTTTCAAAAACACCTAATACTTTGTTCAGATATGGATTTTTAATTGAAACAAATTAATTTTAATTGAGCAATTAAATTTGGTGCTCACACTTAGTAAATTAAGTTTACTCAATTAGCATTTGACTTGCCAATGGTGTAATAAGCATACAGGTGGCCGCATAAGGGCAACGAGTACAACAATAAAACAAGAACTAGATAATGGTTGTCACAAAAAATACACGTGTTTGATCTTATGCACAATATTAGTAGGAAAAAATATAATCATCTGACGTTATACTGCCATCTGTATACTTAATACACTGTTTACAATTTGAAATCTCTTATTTCAAATACAACAAAAATAGTTTGGGCAAGTTTGCGCCATTATTTTTTTATAATTTTTTTGAAAATGTTCCCTTTTTTCTATTTTTGCTCATCAGGCACTTTTTCTTATAGCTCTTTGTCGTATTAAACTTTGGTTTATTTTGAAAATAACACGAACCCACCAAAAATCTGCAATTAGATTTTTATATAAATTAAAGCTATAACTATCAAAGAACTCAAACTTTTAATTCAAAACAAAAACGTTTAATAATTTTGGCCAGCTTTTCGGCCAAATAATCCTCTGTGCAATGGGTAGACATGGAGTAGGCATGGGTAACGAAAACGGAGACATGGTCTCGTAGTAGGAGGAACACTCTTTAAACATAAACTTAGCCATAAAACGACATGGGTCTTCCAAAATAGGAGGCCTGAAAATCAGATTGACCACTTCTGCATAAGTCGTAAGTGGAAGCATAACCTCTACGATGTTAGAGTAAAACGTAGCGCCAATATTGGATCTGATCATTACCTGGTCGTCGCTGTCTTGTAGATGATAGTCCGTTCCATCCGTAACGTCCATCAACGGTTGTCGGCACGTAAGTTTGATGTTGCAAAATTAAAGTCACCCAGCTATCTACAAGCGGTAGAAAACGATATTAACAGATTATCAGAACATTAATTCAATCTAAATGATGGAGTGGAACAACGTTGGAAACGTATTGAACTAGAAAAGGAATATTCAATAAAAATAAAGAAATAAGAAGAGCTTGTAGGAGAGAGAAAAGGATATACTGATGAACTGGTGGCCCGGGGCAAACGATGCAGCAAGCAAAAACGATACTAAAATTGTTTATGAGATAACGAGAAGACTAATTGCTAAACATAAACCACCAGCCCCATCAGATCCAAGGGTGGAACTCTACTGACAAACATAGACGAACAAATAATGCGATGGAAGATGCACTTTATGAAGATCCTCAACAACAGCTCATAACATCCTGAACTATCGAATGACATGTCTGCTCCAATATTAGTTCAGCTTAACACCAGTCCCCCAAGTCTGGATGAAATCAAAACCGCTATTAGAAAACTCAAAAACAATAAATCGCCAGTCTTCGACCGGATTTAATCTGAAGTTATCAAATGCTGCCCAGGTTAAATGGCTACGATATTTCATCCATTGTTCGGGAAAATTTTGGACGAAAAAAAAATTACCAGACGATTGGCTGCAAGGAACTCTTATAAAAAATACTAAAGAAAGAGGACCTTTCGCAACGTAAGAATTATCGTGGAGTCTCACTTCTCTCTATACCATCCAAAATACTTACAAAAATCCTCCTAGAAAAGGCTTCCGGTCGAACAGGTCATGTCCACATAAACACACTAAGAATTATCACGGAACAAGTAGAAGTATCTGACTTTTGTAGATTATACTACCGCATTTGACATCATATTCCGTTGCAAAATATGGAATCTCTTAAAAAAAAGTGGTATTCCACATAAGCTAATTAATCTCATAAGAGCTTAATATGATAACTTTTAATGCAGAGTCTTGCACAGCAACCGGCTCTTAGAACCATTTCTGCCGAAATTGGGTGTTAGACAGGGATGCCTACTGTCGGCACTACTCTTTCTGCTTGTTATAGACAATGCCATTGAAAATACAGTTGCAACTAATCGTTGCGCTATCCAATGGACCTTTAGACTACGCTGACGACATCTGTTTCCTTCCACTAAACATTCGAATATATAATTGAAACTTGATAACATAGTTCTCCACTCAGCAAATATTGGTCATAAAATGAACATGGGGAAACAAACCTTTTGTCACCGGTAACGAAGACGTTGAGTTTGTTGATAAATTCTGCTACTATCGAGCATGAATATAGCGCAAAATCAGACATTGGACATAAAATCGGCAAAGCAAACTGTGCGTTCTTCGAACTGCGAAATATTTAGAAATAAACCAGTCAGTGAAAACTAAAATAAACATATTTAAGTTAAACAAACGTTAAACGTTCGTTCTATCAGTTTTGCTTTATAGCAGTGAAACGTGGCTGACAACAACAGCACTGAAATATATATTACAAGGTTTTACATATCGCTGCTTGCGCTACATTTTGAAAATCTGGTGGTCAAACGTCATCAGCAATGACGGACTATATAGAAAATCCAACATTGATCCTATCCAAATGATTATTAAATGAAGAAAGTCGAAATGGATTGGGCACACTCTCAAGAAGGACCCATATGAAATATGCCTCCAAGCCCTAGACTGGAACCCACAAGGCAGTAGAAGAAGAAGTCGGGCAAAGACTACATGGAAAAATAAGCTTGCTTAAGGACATCGAGAACAGCGGAAGAAGCTGCAACGAAATAAAAGTACTTGCGAATGATCGAATATCTTGAAGAAATTTTGTAGAGGCCCTATACTCCACAGGAAGTTAAGCGGATGAAAGAAGAAGAATTATAATATATTTAAGTTTGCAATAATATCCCTTTTTATCAGATCCAAGCTTTTGCTGAAATCAATAAAAGAGCATAGCAAAGTTTGAGAAATGGTATTTAATATGAAGTATACTATAGTTTCTTATAATCGTCTAGGTATATTGAAATTTATTTTATCAATGAGAAATTCGGAGTCAAAACTACCATCTAATAGTTTTAGCAAAAATGTTACATATAACATGCGTCTGTGGCTTTTCAATGATGGATGTATGAGGATCCCATACCAATCCACGAAGACAGAAAAGCTGAAATTGTTTTTGAACTGACTAAATTTTATCAGAGTGAATGTTGAATCGGGGATCCCATATTACATACCCATGTTCAACAACAGTCACTAACTGGTCACAAAATATAGACTTATATGATTTATATCTTGTGTGACCTCTCCTGGTTTAGGTATGATTGTAAATACTGAAAACTTTAACTGAATTCTATAATATTGAGGGAAAAACAATGTTAAGCTAAAATTAGCTTAAGCCGACTTAAGCACTTATTCCTTATTACTGCAGATATAAAATATCTTACTTTAATATTTTCTAAATAGTTGTCTCATTTAAATACGAATCCCAAATCAAAAGCTTAAGTGTGTCATTAATGTGAAGAATCATAAAACAACTCTTGTAAATAGGATGAGCCACAAGTTTACTCTCAAAATTCTTTATAAAAATATTCTGAGTTCTTCATGCTATGGAATAATTGGACAAATACAAACAAAAATAATAAGCATTAAAGGATGTATAATAAAAAAATAAAAAATAACACTTGTTGACAAATTGTCAACTTTTTGCCATCACCTCAAAAATGATATGTTTTCTAAACTTATTTGGAGTCGCTGAACACGAACACGAATATGATATTGATTTCTTTTTCTCAACAAGCGTGCTTCAGATAGATTGAGTTAATTTAAATTCAAAATTAAAGCGGATGTGGTCCGATTGCAACCGAAAAAGGGACCGGTTCGAGTGTAAGTTCGGTGATACCGATTTGCCAATACACGGGGTAAGTTTGAGTGATGTTTGTATGTTTTTAAATTAGTTACTGTATTGTGAGTGCTTTTTATAGCTTTTATAATTTTTTTGCTTTTGCTTTGTAGAACCCTAGTACTAGCCATGTTCGTGGTAGACCTTCTGTAGCCTTTGAAGAAAGTTCGAGTAGGTGAAAAAGAAGAAAGGTGCAAAAATTAATTTCAGCCAACTCTGCGGAGGCAATTAAGAAAGCAGCAACGAAGGTTGATCCCTGTGTAAAAAAACTATTTCTGTAGAAAAAGCTAAAGCCAAATTGATATGAACCTTTCATATCGACAATATAATATGATGAGGTCTGTTGTAAATTCCGTTCATAAAAATTGTTTCCCTTCATATTACTGTATTTCTAATGCAAAGAAAAATTTTATACCTGATGATATTGTTGCTACAGAAAAATCCGTAGAAGTTCCTCTCCAAAGCATTTTAAATATAACTGCAAAAAGTATTTTGGACTTACATCATTTTGATTTAAAAAATTATATACTATTAGAGTGCAAATTGGGATTTGACGGTAGTTCAGGTCACAGTATGTACAAACAAAAAAGTAGTGACGCAAATCTAATGGATGAATTTTTATTTGTTGTATCATTTGTTCCAATAACGTTTTTAGATTGGGAAAATGAAGAAGTTCTATGGGAAAACGATAGACATTCATCCACATGATTATGCAGGCCGATAAAATTCATATTTGATATGAAGTTTGACAAAGTTTATGAAAGGTCAGTCAATGAAGAATTTTACAAGTATGGTTTGTCCACCCTGCATGCACGGATAAAGACTTTTGAGTGTTTACTTCACATTGGGTATAAGCTCCCATTAAAGATGTATACAGTTTTTGGAGAAGAGAAGAAGCAAATTGTTTTGGAATACAAAACTCATATTCAGAATGAGTTTAAGAAAGAACTTGGTTTAATTATTGATAGAGTTGAAACTGGATATGGTACTACAAATGATGGCAATATTGCTCGTCGCTTTTTTTCAGAGGCTAATATACCATCGAAAATAACAGGAGGAGATGTAAATTTAATCAAAAACTTTTCGATCATATTAAGAACCCTATCTAGTGGAAAGAATATAAATGCAATAAATTTTGAAAAATTGTTAAGAGAAACATTTTCATAATACATATCACTACATCCTTGGTACTGTATGCCACCAACAGTACACACGATATTAGTTCATGGTATAGAATTTATTAAATATTCCACTTTACCAATAGGGATGTTATCTGAAGAGGCTTGAGAATGTACCCATAAAGTCATTAGAAAAGGAAGGTTAGACCATACTCGAAAAAATAGCAGACAAAATACAAATATGGATTTATTTTTGTATTTGATTCTGCAATCAGAACCGACAATTTCATTACATAGCCAAGTAAGGAAAACCGATCAAAATTGGTTAAAGAACATAGAAAATTATATAACTTTAGGAAAACATGAGTCCAAAAATGTAGAGGATGATAATATAGAAGATATATCTTTTGAAACTGTATCACTGCATAGTGAAGATATGAATAGCTTAAGCGAATCGTAAAGTTATAATAAATCTGTTAATTATTTTTAGATATTTATAAAATAAAATTTTATGATTTTTTTTTACAAAAATTTAAATTTATTGTTTCACTCAAGTATTTTACTCCAAATTTAATATCATGAAAAATATTACTTAATAAGTGAGTTATATTTACATATTTCGTAATTTAAGACCAGTTCCTAAAATTTCGAATATATTCTACATAGATATGTATGTATATACTTAAGTTTAAAGATTTATTGAAGGTGAGGGCGTCCATTATTTATTTGAAAAAGGAAATTTTTGAGGTAGGTGTAGCCTAGCTCCGAATTGAACGAAATTTTCAAGAAGCATTAAACATATTTAAACTTGTGTCTGTACAAAATTTCATTTATAATTATTTTTCTCTCCGTTATGGTAGTTTTTTATTTCAAGATATATGAGAGGCACACGAATCCTTCAAATTTAAATGGCAAAATGTTAGGTGTGATTTATATTATAAACTGTATATATAGTTAAACATTTAACTCATAAGTGAAGGAAATTAACTTTGCTCCTTTTTTAAAAAAGGACATTTTTGAGTTTGGCGTATCTTTGCTCTAAATTGAACCAAATTTTGTCTCAGCAATAAGTGTATTAAAACTAATGTCTGTACAAAATTTCATTAAGGTACAATTATTTTTCTCTCCGATATAGTAATTTTTTATTTCAGGATATATGGGAAGGACATGAATCCTTGAAATTTAAATGTCCAAATTTTAGGTGTGATTATATTTTATCAATTAAATCGTGTGTGCGAAATTTCATTTCTTTACGATAACTCCTTCTATTTTTAGCCGCCCGTTATATGAACTCATGACACTGTGGCGGCGACAGGACAATCGTAATTAACGATTAATTACGCCCTGTCTGCTCTAGGGTATCACAAAGACACCGAATGAATGGACCGAAGTGAGTCACTTCTTGAGTCGTGACTGCTCTCGCAACCTAACCTTCCCTAACCTATGTAGTTTTTAATAGTGCATTCAGATTTTAACAATTTAAAAATTTTTGAAAAATGTTGATATGTAGTGTCTTGTGCATATTATATTTTTTCTTAATGCTACAATATCGTGGATTATTAATATTTTCGAATGAAATTTTGCAGTTATATAGGAATTGGAGCGCTAAATACCAGTGAAGAAAAAAAAAACAAGATTTGCCTTGCCTCTTGGAACCCGTAATTCCCAAAGAAATCCAAGAAAATTGCAAAAATAGAGTTTTTAGTATTTTCGCTGTATTTTTTTTACCATAACGGCACATTAGTCCTCAAGGTGACTTGATACCTTTATCGATTATAGCTTTATGGTTTGAAAAAACTCGACTTAAAACTGATATTTGCAATGAAAATATGTCTATTTTGAAACGCAACGAAAATTTAAAAAAAAAAACGTTGCACTGATATGCCATATAGTATTTATTATCTTTCAAATATGTATACATATGGGGTAACTCTTATTGGAAAAAATTTTATAATTGGTTGAAACCATGTCAAATCCACAAAAAAATGCAATTTTCGGAAACACAACTCCAATTTCGATGATATTTGCCACAAATGTTGTCCATTAAAGGTACTAAAAACATTTTATATTTTTAGACTTGGGACTCCTCCCGTTTCTGAAATTCGCCATTACGAAAAATGGAAAAATTTTAAAAATTTGACTAAAGTGGACATAAAAACAACTATAACTTCTAAACTTCAAATCTGAAAAAGTTTTATTTCATGTTATTTTGCAGGTTAAAATAATGCTTTTGAAATTATGTACTTCTCGATTCATTCCGGGAGTAGTTCAAAGGTCAATTGTGGAGTTCTGGAGCTCAAAGGGCTATATCTCAAAAAGCAGTTTTTTTAAATATCTTAAAAAAATACATGTCAGCTAGAAAACTCTTTTCTACATATTCGGAAAGTTTCATGATGGTGCCGCTTCTAGTTTCGGAGTTATAGAGCAACAGATGGCCCAAAGTTTGATTTAAGCTTTATAAATACAATTATACTGCTTTCCAATTTTTTTATTTTTGAAATGCTAAAATTTTTAATGTATTTTTCAAAGCAATTAGGATGTGCTGAGCACGGGAAAAATAGTTTCTTCTTCAGTTCGGTCATTGTCCAAATAACGGTCCATTCATGTTTTTCAATCTGCACTTGTTTTTAAAGCGCCATGTAGAGTAAAACTCAATTATTATTATTTCCATTTGGCTCAAAAGGCTGTTAAATTATTTTCGCATAGTGGATCATTTGCTTTGATCATATAAAAAATGACTGAGTTATAGTTGAACATATTTAAACTTTTATGAAATTTTTTATGATTTTCTCCAGTTGTTATCATTTCAGAGGATGCTTTGTACCACAAGTAATAATAAAATCCATAGTTTTATAATTTTATTCCATGGTCAATTCGATCTCAAAAAGTTTAAGTCATAATGGACCGCAATCGGATAAAAATTAAAAATGCTAATGAAAAAACGGAAACATAAGCATTTAAATTTATTAGCAAATTATTTATTTAATTTTTTTATTTTGTTTTTTCTAATACATTTTTTTACAAAATTTGAATACCAGTGTTTTAATTTTTTTCTTTATAGAATTAAATTATAAAAATAAGAGTTGTTATTATTTTTGGTACAAAGCATCTTCCGAAATAGCAATAACTGGAGAAAATCATTAAAAATTTCATAAAATGTTAAATTTGATCTACTACAGCCCATGCATTTTTTATCCGATCAACGCAAATAATCTACTATTCGAAGCGAAATTTAACAGCCTTTCAAACAAGATGTAATTCATTTTAATCAAATCACCGTTTGACTCTAAATCGCGCTTTAAAGACAAGTGTAGATCGAAAATCACGAATTTACCGTTATCTGGACAATGGCCCAAATGAAAAAGAAAACATTTTCACTGTACTTAGCACATTCTAATTGCTTTAAAAAAATACATAAAAAATTTTAACATTCCAAAAATAAAAAATTGGAAGGAAGTTTATTGTATTTAATAAATTTAAATCAAACTTTGGGCCATATTTTGCTCTATAACTGCAAAACTAGAAGCGGCACCATCTTGAAACTTTCCGGATGTATACGAATGAGTTATATAACTAGCATAAATGTTTTTCAGATTTAAAAACAACTGTTTTTTAAGTTATAGCCCTTTCAGCTCAGGACCTCCACATATGACCTTTGAACTTCTCGCGGTAAAAATTTAAATGTTCATCATATCAAAAGCTTTATTTATACCTGCAAAATAGCATCATGTAAAACTTTTTCACTTTTATAGTTTAGAAGTTATAGTTGACTTGGAAAGTTTAGAAGTTATAGTTGACTTGGAAGAGACACTTTTCTCATGTTTTGACGATTTGTATCATTTTCATGACATCATATTTCGGAAACCAAATGACTGTAGAGTCAATAAATTTTTTACGTCAAATCTCTTTCGACATACATTCTCTGAGGTTAATCTCATTGAAATCGGAGAGGGTAGATTCGAATTGCTTTCGATTTGACATGGAATTACTCAATTACGAAATAATCAACGCTTTTATTTCCAAAACACGGGGAAAATGGATTTTTTTCAAAATTTTAAATTAAACTGCATAACTGCATAACTTTTGACACAGTTGTGATTTTTAAACAAAATTTTTTCAGAATATGTATTAAAAATTATAAATCTACCAAAAGTAAGTTTTTGGAAATAAAATTATTTCCCCATTAACAATAAAGTTAAAATTTTAGTTTTTCTTGTCGAATATCTCCTAAACTTTATGCGGAAACCCATAAATTTGGTAGACTTTTTCCACCTCTTGGATAGGCTAATCTACTTGCAAAAACTCTTGTTTATCAGATCAAAAACATTAGCTTGGCATATGTTCGAATTTTGCAACTCCACCCCCTTTTGGGATATAAACTCGAAACTCTAAACTTAAGCTCAGCAGCATTTTCTCAAATACCGTTATTTTTTAGCAATGACTATTTATTTTCCAAAAACATTGACGTTGAATCCTTTACGTAGTGGATAGAAATGCATATCAATTTTAACATATCCTTAAAAATTAGCAGACAAACTTGTTGTACGAAGAAGCTTATCGTTCAATGCAAAATACCAACAAATTTATGTAGTCTTCTGAAATAAAAGGAATCATAGCTAAGAAAAGAAAACTTCGTAAAAAATGGCAAATAAGTCATCACCCAGAAGATAAACGAAACCTAAACAATATAACTAGGGAGCTAACTCATCTTTTAAGGCAATTTAAAAACAATACTATCAAAGTATTCCTAGAAATCCTACAATCAAACGCCAAAAATGAGCAAAACATTTGGAAAGCACTCAGATATATTAAGTGACCGTAAAAAAGATATCCACCTATTAAAAATGAAAACAATGAATAGTTGAAATCCGACCAAGATAAAGCTAAAGCGTTTGCTTTATATTTAGAAAAAGTTTTGAAGCCGTTCAGTTTTAATTCTGGCTCATCAGATATAAATAACATTCTTGACTTTCTTGACTCACCTTGTCCCATTAAACATATATCCCCAAGAGAGATTCGCAAAGAAATATATCACTTGAATGGAAGAAAATCACCAAGGTATGATCAAATAAATGGTCTTATGGTAAAAGCAGTTACCAAAAAGGGTTATGCCATTTTCCCTCACAATATAAATATGCCATGATCACAATGATACCAAAACAACAACGTTTTAGTATCCACATATGCTGATAACACGTCAATACTAGCTGCGAGCTATTATCCAACTGAAGCAAAGACAGCTAGTCAATTTACAACACTGGCTTGCGAGGTGGGATATAAAGGTTAACTCAGGTAAATCCAGTCATATAACTTTCACCTTAAGGAGAGAAAATTGTGAAGCAATTGTTTATATATCACACGATTTTTATGTTAAAAAAAATAAAACTTAATTTCATTGCGGATGTCATCTACTAACCGGATATCAAAATTTTTCCGTTTGCCTGTTTACTGCCCCACTGGCAACTTTGTTTGACTCGGGCACGGCTATGACTCGCGGGTACGTTGCTATACGCAGGAATACTAAGTGTGACTTAACGCTGTGACACTGAGCTTCACTAAAACATCTTAAACTTCTAAGTAACTATGAAAGCGAATAATGAAGTAATACCATATAAAAACTGAGTCAAGTACCTTGGGATGTACATGGACCGAAGACTGACATGGCCAAACCATATAAGAATCAAACGTGATCAACTAAACATCAAGTTTAAAAAGTTATACTGGCTTCTTCGCCCTAAGTGTTGAAAATAAGTTAAGAATTTATAAAACTATCCTCAAACCAATTTGTACGTATGGAACTAAATTTTGGGGGACAGCCAGTACCTCCAATATAGAAATTTTATAACGTATTCAATCTAAACGCTTCGAAGTTTTTCTGGATCTACAATGGTATGCCACAAATAATATTATACATTTCGATCTCAAAATGCCAAAAGTGAAGGATGAAATCAAAAGGCTAACTGAAAAATAGCTAAATAGATTAAGTGAACACTCTAATGTATTAGCCATTTGTCTTTTAGATGAAACTAATAATAATAATAAAATATTAAAAATAGTACATGTTTTCGATTTTCCAGTTAGAACATAAGTATGCTTAATAAGCTTTTAATTATATATTTTAATTTTCATTTTTTGGAAAAGAAAAATTGTTATTTCATAATAAACTTATATATAGCCAAAAAGTACTCCCCATTTTATTTTATCAAAAGATAAATGGCGATATTGTAACGGGAGTCTAGGCGCACGGTAGTGCGTCAGGACAAGTTCAGGCCACACAGTGTGTATTTACACGAAACCATTCAAGTTGTTTTTACCCCCTCATAACTTTGCTCCACCTCATTATAAAATAATAAAACTGGAAATATGTGGTCTCCCTACATAAGTGACCTTATAGGTGAAATTTGAAAGTTCTACCGTAAAAGCTTCCCGAGATATTAAGGTATAAAAAGTGCATATTTTAGTATATATTCACTATAGCACTTCCACTATAGCTAGAGAGCTGACATCTGGTATACAGGTAGGTCTTGGTGAGAAATTAACCAGAAAAATTTGAAAACGAGCACTTTTCACTTGGGGAGGACTAGAGTGCCCCTTCTTTGTATGGGGCACTTCCAGTAGAAAGCTGCAAATTGGTATACAGGTAGGTCCTGATTAGCTATTAACGAAAAAAAGTTTGAAAACGAGCACTTTTCATATAGGGGGACTAGGGTGCCCTTTCTTTGTAAACGGCACTTCCAGTATGCTAGAAAGCTGAAATTTGGTACACATGTAGGTCCTGATGAACAATTAACCGAACTAATTTGAAAACTAGTACTTTTCATCTGGTTGGAATAGGGTGACCATTCTCTCTAAGGGGACTTTCGGTATAGCTAGAAAGCAGAAATTTAGTACACAGGTAGCACGGGCGCTTTTCTTCTGGGGGCTATGGTGCCACTTCATGTATAAGACACTTCCAGTAAAACTAGAAAGCTGAAATTTGGTATACACACCCAAAGAAAAGATATGGTTGTGGCATGGTTGCGTCAGCAATGACATGTTTCCAAATTTTGAACGTGGCAAATAATTTATTATTGTATTAAATGACTGTGAACCGTAATTAATTTAGGGCAAAAAGCTAACGTTTACATTTAATCATGCAATTATTAGATTTCATGAAAATTTACACATGGTTGGCATTGACAATATATATTGTTGAAAAAATTCTGACTACAATCATGGTTTATTTAAAAATTCAATAACAGAATGGTTCTATAATAATAAAATATCGTTCTTATCTATACTATTTTGTTTGCAATAAAGCTATTGTTATAAAACAGACATTGCTCTCTGCTTCCAAAAAAAATTTTTATTCTATCCCTTTGTTGAATGCTTTTTGTTAGTTTTGTGTTTTACTTGACAGCGTTTGGTTTATTTTTGTGAATCATTGGTATGAAAAAAGAAATAAAATAAAAATGAAAATAACAAAAAGTGATATATTCGGGCAATTAATGTTCGGCCATGTTCTGAAGAACATTTAGTTTTGAAACAACAAAATTTCAAAAGCGAAGAAAAGTGTTCTTTTATCGAACTGAAAACCTCCAATATGCGAGGTTTTTAGTTGGACTCTATCCTGAAAGTTGCCGATTTCACAACGAAATGTTTTTCAGAACATACCCGATTGTAAATATAACATGTGTCAACAAATATGTTTGTATGTATCTAAGTGAAAAATAATTTTTATTTCAGATTCAACACACTGACCAGTTGCAAAATTTTTTTTTTAATTTAAACTGAAATACTAAAATTTTTTTTTACTCCTGTAAATTTTTTAATCAACTTATGGTTAAGAAAACAAATTATATGATTATATAGAACAATATATATATATGGATATTTAGAACCATTTATATAATTAATTTTAACCATATATATGGTTATTGCAGAGCATGTTCTGTAGTTTTGAACAATAGATATGGTTGTTTTGAACCATATACATGGCTGCTTGAATACGGTTGTTTTTAACCATATATATGGTTATATCAAACCATTTATTGTATTTTTGAACCATATATATCGTTGCTTTGAAACATATATATGGTTGCTTGAACCATGTATATGGTTGTTTTAAACTATATATATGGTTGTTAATATGATTATATCGAACGCATTTGCTTTGTGAATCCAAATTGATTATTAGCCTAAGGTTCGTACAGTTATATTCAGAAAGAATTGGGCATGATTAATATGCCAAGGAACAAGGGAAAAATTAACATCAACTTAATTTTTCAACGGCCTTGGAATATTAATCACGCCCAATTCCTTCTGAATATATATGGTTGTTTTCAACCATATATTCAATCATAGTATATTGCTCTTCGATTATGGTTGCCTCAACCATGTTTTTTCTTTGCGTGCTGGTAGGTATTGTTGAGCTAACAACCAAAAAAAACTGAAAATGGGCACTTTTTATATGGGGGACTAGGGCGCCCCTTATTTGTATGGTACACTTCCACTAAAGCTACAAGGCTGAAATTTGGTATACACGTAGGTCTTGGTGGGAAAGTACTAAGAAAAATGGGAAGACGGAAATTTTTCATCTAGGGCTTATGGTACGCATTCATTTGTTTTTTGCTGGATAAGAATCGGAATCGCTTTAAATAGCAATCAGAATAGAGCCACCTCACACGTGGTGATATGCAAAATATGTACACATTAGTACTGATGATGAAAGTGTAGCGGAGTGTTGTGTTTTTCTTCCGTAGCGGCTTCCGAAACAGCGTTGCTATGTTTGCTACGTATGCTAAAAATTTATGTAAATTTTCCCTTAATCCATGGAATAATAATCTTGTGCTATTCTTTCTGAATATAACGTTATGAACCTTAGCCTAATAATCGATTTATATTCGTAAGCAAATAAGTTCGAAATAATCATATTAAAAGAAGTTAAAGTAAAAGCCTTAGGGTGCGAACAGAGTGGCCGCTTGTTGGCGAGCCGAGCCAACTGACGCTTATTGCGAGAACCAATGCGAGAAAACTGGTACTATACAAACTAGTACAAGCGGCCACTCTGTTCGCACCCTAACTAAAAAGAAAACAAATAAATTAACACAAAATACCTTTTTTAAATTGTTCTTCAACGGTATATTTAAATACAACTACTCCTTAAGAGTATTATTTTTTTAATTAATGTTGTAACTCTTATTTCTGAAATGTTTTATTATCTACCTTTTATATAAAATAAAAATAATGAAGCTAATATTTCAATTTATTCCCCAATGACTTTAAGCTATCAATAATGTGTAAAGGTTACGTACATCTTTTCAGTGGAAATTAAATACACTTAATACTTAATTTTAATCGTTTGCCATTTAAACAAATATTTATCTCCAACAAAATTGATGAACTAATTAAGTGCCTCAATACATCTTCACACTTTATTTGACAGACCTTATGAATAAATGAGAAAATCAATACAGCAATTGAGCGTAAGAATTACTAATGGGGAATACAGCGAGTTTCGTAAGGTAATTATAACGTTTTTTTAACGAGTCATTTTAAAAATTAAAAAAACCTTAAAGCTGTGCTTTTTTATAATACGTTCAGATACAAATAGATAGTTATTCATAAGTACATATAGTCACCTAAAACGCAAACCGCCCTAACTAACAAAAAAATTTAAATCGACTTTTTTATAAATTCAGATGTATTTTAACAAATTACATCAACACATAAAAAATTAGAGTTCCAGGAACTAAATGGCGATTTTATTGAGAAAATAGAACACCAAAAAGAGCTGATTAATACAGTATTTTTTTCCCCCATTTAATTTTTAATTTTCTTTTATTATCCTATAGTAGCTATAGCTGTACACATCCTCTACTTCTACTTGCTTGGGGACATCCTTTAAATATTAGGTTTTATTTAATTTTTGATATTTGTTATTATAGCGGTCATAGTAAAACATAGAATGTTAATATTTCAAGTGCTTGCCTATTACGGTTTGCCCAATGTAAAAATTACACTGCATTCTTTACGACAACCTTTAATTTTCAACTTTTAATATTTTCAACGTTTTAGACTTTGCTATTGAAGCGGCCATAGTTATGCAAAGCGTGTAAAAATTTTAAGTGTCTACCTCTTACGGTTCGCAAGATAGAGAGGTGTGAAAAAAAATCAATTTTTACTATTAAAACACTTTCAGTCAAGATAGGGCTTTTGGTTTCAGAAAAATATGAAGCAAAAAGCCCTACCTAACATAACTCTTAAAACATTACAAATACATATGAAATTCATGCAGAAATGAACTCTTCATGGGGCTTTTTATTATATATATTGGAGAAATTTGCATTGAACATCTTAATATTTTTAATATTAACAGGTTTTTTGCTTCTCCTGAACTATTTTCAAAATGCTAGGTAGGGCCGTTTACGTTTTAGGTGGCGATATATGTAGCAATATTTCAAAAACGACTTTTCACGAAAAATAACTTTTTTATTGTTGAAAATGATTCTTTGGGCCCTCGAAAACAATATTTGTTCTATTACTTTTTTATATTTGAGCTAACCAAAAATTTACCGTTATGTAGCAGTTACTCATGCAAAACGCCAACTTGATACCCAAAACCTCAAAATATGAAATTGTTATGTTCCACAATTTTGCTAAAAAATGTTAGTTCTTTATTTTATTAGAATATTTAAACCTCGAAAAATTTCATCTTATGGCAAATTTTTACCATTTTCTAACAAAATTTTCGATTAGCGCCATGTTGCGGCAACGTTTTTAAACAACTGTTGAAGCAGTAAATAAGAAAATGTTAAAACCTATCGAGAAAGGTGTTATTTATGAAAATTTTATTTTAAAAAAATGTGTCAACTAGGGGCAAATATATATGCCTTAATTCATAAAAAATATTTCTGACTTGTAACAGACTAATAAAACAAATTTTCATACAAAAATTTCTTTTATAAGCCTCTTATTAATCAAAAAAATTTTTATGAATAATGTTGATAGAATTTAAATGTTTATTTATGTTTTATATGTAGTTATATGTAGTTCGCAAGGTACCCGGGTACCTATGTGAAAGTGACGTGGAAAAAAGCATTTCCCACTTAATATGCAGTTGTGAAATATTTTTGGGATTGAAAATATATATCTGTTGCCACTTTCATATATATATATTTTAGAATGTTTTAACTTAATATTTGGTGCGAAAATGCTTGTTTTCCACGTAACTTCCACGTAACTTTCAAATAGAACGTGTTTTTTTCGTGCAGATAAATGTTTTCTAATTTGATCAGAAATTTCTCCGTCTACATCGTTCATATAGACTTTTATTTATTTATGTAGAGCTACTAATAACTAACAATAAATATATGCACGTACAATGGCCGCATTCCCATATAAAATACGTACGGGTACCCGGGTACCTTAGTGCGTATTTAAGGGTTTTAAGAGTAAATGGATCTCTCACATAAAATAA
This sequence comes from Panzeria rudis, assembly GCA_956483635.1. Taxonomy (NCBI): domain Eukaryota; kingdom Metazoa; phylum Arthropoda; class Insecta; order Diptera; family Tachinidae; genus Panzeria; species Panzeria rudis. Next base: position 81,956,247 of record OY101448.1, read on the forward strand.
AAATAAATAAAAATTTAACTGTATGGCTGCAAAAATACTGAATATTTTGAAAGTTTGTAGTTTTCAAGAAGTTTCAGATATGCAGATTATCAATTTCAATGAAAAAATTTTGGTTGAAAATGCAAAGGTACCTGGGTACCTAGGTCCGCACATAAGGGTTAAACACGAGCGGAGATGCAATGGGCTAAAGTTTACCACCGAGGATTAAAAAAAATTCTGAGGCTTGTAACTTTCTTAGATGTTACAAAATTAAAAGAAATAATGTCCTGACATTTGTTTCTGTGTCTCTCATAGTTTAAAAGATATATCACTTTAAAAATAAAAAATATATATATTTTAATTTTTTGCTTATAACTTCTTACTTTATAGTTCGGTTTTAGCCTTAAGGACATCATTAGATTTTTGATAAAATTCTAAGGAAAACTGTAGAAAAATGTGGTTACGTTGTAGGAATGTATGCCATGTATGGCATTTTTGATATAAATTAAGTATCGCAAATAAATATGCGCATCTATGCGATATATCTAACTCTATTCATATGGAATAAGAACACGATTTTTGTCGCTTCAGATTTTTACTAAATATTTAAAAATTAAAACGTTCATACAAAATAATTTTTTTTCTTGAAATTTTATTAATATCTCCTAAGCTATGGAGCCAATTGAAAAATGATTACTAATACTTAGAGGTATTTTTGTTGCAAATTTTGGGTCTTTTTTCATTTCGTTGCATCCGTCATCTATCTACATATATAATTCTTGAAAAAAAAAAACCGACTACAAAATAGGCGTGGCATAATTTTTATTATAATGATGTACTTTCACGAGAACTAAATGTGTGTGAAGTTTCATAAAAACCGATTTAGGAGAAGTAGTTTAGGTGTATATTTACATTTCATGGGTGTGGCACTGCCCACTTTTCTAAACATTATGTTGTATTGTAAAAATAACTAAATGTGTATGCAAAGTTTCATACGAATCAGTTTAGTAGAAGTTGTTGATAAAGAATATTTACTTTGTGTGGTCGTGGCACTGCCCAATTTTTTAATCATGATGTAGTATTCAGACAGAAGCTTAATGTGTATGCAAAGTTTCAAAAAATCGGTTAAGTAGAAGTAGATGAAAAGGCATCTGTACTTACTTCGTATGGGCGTGACCTCACCCACTTTTCCATGGGACCAATCTGGAAGTGCATTCTTTAAAATAACGAAAAAAATCCGAAATCGGCTTATAAACAAAATAAAAAAAATACATGACGAATTAATAACCTTCGCCTATTTTTTGAAGTTGGCTAAAGAGAGTAACTTTATTGTGTAACTGACAGGCTGATTTGGAAATTCGAATTCTAAGGGATAAAAAGAGGTAAGAACGGGTAAAATCGGTAGCTTTATATCTCCGAATCTAACTAAGGTCGACGGAAAATTCAAAAAAACTCTATCTTTGTATTCAAAAATAAGAATTCTTACATATAAAGTGCGGAAAAGGGTAAACATATAATATTGGTACATTCTTGATAACCCACTTTTCTCCTAAAGTAATAAATATACAAATGAAATATACAATTTTTTCGCCTCTCCTTAAGAAACTCTCAATACGTTTTGGTACTTTTTGAATATTCAAATGTACAATGAGTAAAATTTGCAGCTCCTTTTGGTACTTTTTTCTATTCAACTATTATTTATGTACATTGATATACTGAATGAAAATTTTTTAGTTGAAAAACATTTTGTATTTAGCAGAAGGGATTTTTAGAAATTAGATTTTTAAGGCGATAAAAGGGGGAAAAACGGGTAAATCCGGTAACTTTATATCTCCAGATATAACTAAGGTAAATGTAAAATTTAAAAACATTACAATTAAATAAAAAAATAAGCGGACATGTATTTATTACTTTTTTGATATTTGTACATCTAAGGGGCAAAAAGGGTAAAAACTTAATATTGGTAATTTTTTGGTAGCCCACTTATCTTAAAAAGTAATAAAAGCATAAATGAAATTTAAAACATAATTTTTTCTCCTTAAGATGCCTTCAAAGACGTGTTGGTACTTTTTTAGATTAAAATATATGAAGGTTATAATTTGTAGCTCTCTTTCGTACTTTTTTCTAGACAACTATTTTTTATGTATACTATATATATTACATATACTATCAATATTATATATTTTTTGTGCAGAAAAGCGCTTTGTATGTGGGTTTCCATTTCGATCTATAGATCCACTAAGAAGGATTTTTTAAAATTAAATTACGGTGGACGTAAAATTCTAAAAACATCATAATTACTAAAAAAAATAAAAATAAACGGACACGTGTTTGGAATTTTTTGAAATTTGTAAATATACGTAGCGGAAAAGGTTAAAAATGTAATATTGTACTTTTTTGGTAATCGACTTATATCCTAAAGCAGTAAAAAAAGTAACTGTATTTCTTCATCCTTAAGAAGCCCTCAAACAAATTTTGGTACTTCTTTTAAATTAGAACATACATACAAAGAGTACCTCATATTGGTACTTTTTCTGCGCATATATTTTTCATGTGTATTGAAACGGTTTATGGATATTTAAACTGAACAGAAACTAATTTAAGAAAAAAATTCTCTACAAGGGAATGAAAAATATACTAAAAACGGTAAATCAGGTAGAATGCATTTAGTTTTTAAAAAAATTGCGTCATAGCTTCCTTTGGGGCACAAATCTTAGCTGATGTAATGTAATTTGGAACATCGGCATTAAAGAGAAACATTGAGAATTTATTTGATACTTTTTGAGTAGATCCATTTTGGAAAATGTACTATTTAAAAAAGTGTTTATTGGAAAATAAAATTTTCAAAAATCTACTTTTTTGAAAATGCACATCTTTGAAAATATATTTTCTGGAATATATACATATTAAAAATGTAAATTTTTTTGAAAATAAATTTTGCGAAATCGTACTTTTTGGAAAAAATCGTTTTGCGAAATCGTACTTTTTGGAAAAAATCGTTAAATATTAAGCGAATAATACAAAAAGTGGTGTAACTTATGCAAATCTTAAATATCACTATACCTTTAAAACTAGAGCTGCTAGGGTAAAAGCTACATAATACAATAAACTACAGAATGTCTATATTTGGATCGAAGTTTAATTTTTGCGATTTTTGCGATATTCCGTTTTATATAAATTTTGCACTTTATACATTTTATATATTTTCCACTATTGGTAGTATTATAGTGTGCGTGTTTAAAAAAAAGTTGCTGCAATGACCTCCTAATTTCTAATAAAGGAAAAAAATTTGCCGCGCCTTAAACTACTGCACTTTTTATTTTTTATATATAGCGCTGCCATTTGAAGTCCCATTTCATCACATTGCATATCGTTGTTTTTGGCTTGACTTTGGCTTGATCTTTTGTTCTGGTGACTTTTTAATCCGACATAAAATTCTGGGCGCAACTTATGTCATCTCGGATCCTTCCCTCTTAATTTCCAATTTTTCACACTTGAAAAGGAAGCCCTTCTAAAACTTTCTATGTCTAGCTTTTAATATACTCAGTTTATGCCACGCCCCAAAATTAAGCCCATTTTTCTTTTCACCTACGTATTATATCGCCATTTTCACTCCCATTTTCACCAGTGAAAGAATAATTACGTTGAAGACAATTGGTGCAAAAGTTTACCACATGGGAGTAAAAAAAAATAGTAAAAGCTTTCATTTCATATACACTGAAAAATCCAAAAATTTAATATATGTTTTTATTTTTGTGTTTTTTTTAATAAAGCCTTCCAAAGAGGCTATGATATCTTTATATATTTGATATCTGTAGAAAATTACCTTTACATTGGTACCAATCTTTCTTATCAAAAGATGGCGGTTGATGTATCGCGCGGTTTGTTGTACTTCTTCCGCTATGTGCAGCGTCGATATATTAACTGAAAAATTTTTAAAAAGTTAAAAGAAAACTTCATATGACTGTGTTGAGTATAATTTTTTAATTGAAGTACAGTCGAACTTCCATAACTCGAACTTCTATAAATCGAATTTTCTCTAACTCGAACCAATTTGATTGGCAGTAGCGCTAATAGAGTAAATAACGCACAATGCTCTTTCCGTAACTCGAACTTCCATAACTCGAAGTTCTCCATTACTCGAAGGAAAATATATACATTTAAATTTTATAACTCGAAGTTGTATACCTTTTTCTTCATCATATGCTTCTTTTTTGGTTTGCGTAAGTACATCTCTATCCATACATAATATCGCCGAAAAATTCCTGATGTTATTGATTTTGGAGTGGTAAAGGGTGTGCCCAGCGAAATGATCCAAGTTGAAGCATCTTTAGATTTGTTTTCAGATCACTCACCAACTATTGTCACTATATATTCACATACAACTTCTTCACCCACTTGTGATTTAACGATGACAACGACACGTATAAATTGGTTGAAATACAAAAAATATTTGAGTGCTCATTGCACAGAAAATATTCCATTAAAAACGTCTGCTGACATAGATAACTCTATTAGAATGTTTGAGGCAAACCTTAAGCAAGCTGCTCTAAATGCTACTACTACAAATCTTCAGGTGAGATATAACAAAATTTATTCAGCAGATGTAGAACGGCTTTTATCCGAAAAATAAGAGTTCGTAAAGAATGGCAACCCTACAGATCCCCTCAGCTAAAATCTAGACTGAAGGAATGTACTAAATAGCTGAAAACTCTACTAGAATATCAAAAAAACGCTTCTCTTCAAAACTTTCTGAATGGGCTCGACGCAACAATTCAAACAGACTATTCGCTATGGAGAGCAGCCCGAGGCCTCAAAAGACCAGTGATATATAAGCCTCCATTGCGAGCTTCGAATGGAGACTGGGCAAGAACTGACGCTGTTTGTAAACAACTTGCAGAAAGTATTTACTCCAAAAACTTCTGATACTATAGTTGATCTGCCACCAGTCCTCGCTATACCAGATGTTACTTTGAGGTTCAATATTTGTGAGATTGAACACTGTATTGCGGGCTTAAACTCGAAAAAAAAGCTCCAGGCGCTGATAAAATAAGCAATAAAATGCTCTTAGAGCTACCCTATACTGCCAAACGGATAATTCTATTTATTTCTAGCAGTATTTTGCGCCTCAAATGCTATCCCGCAGAATGGAAGGTTTTGCTGATTACCATGATACCTAGGCCAGGCAAAGATCATACGAAGGTGGAGTCCTATAAGCCTATTGTCTAACATGTTAAAACTATTACTTATGAGTAAGCTAACACCCATACTGAAACGTACTGGATGCATTCCAGACAACCAATTCGGTTTTAAGAGACAGCGTAGAAGATTGAGCAAACACATAGACTCGTGAACGTGGTTAGAAAAACCTTCGAAGAAAAAAAATATTGTTCTGCGCTCTTCATCGATGTTTCTCAGGCATTTAATAAAGTATGGCGCGAAGGTTTAATACATAAACTAAAGCAAAACCTACCCGAAAACATCCTTAAACGTTTAGAAAGCGTCTTAACTGAGCGAAAATTTGTTCTTAAAGAAGGTAATTTTCTAAGCCCTCCGCAAGCCATTGAAGCCGTAGTTCCTCAAGGCAGCATCCCCGGTCCTGTATTATATCTGATATATGCTTCTGACTTGCCGGTAAGCAGTAACAAACACATATCAACATTCGCTGATGATACAGCTTTTCTAAGTGTTCACAAAACCATCAAGAAGCCAAGAAGAAGTAAAATATCTCGGTGTTAACCTTGATCGTCGTCTAACATGGAAGTCACACATAAATGCAAAGGCGACCCAAATGAACTTAAAAGCAGCTCAAATGAATTGGCTCATTGGAAGGAACTCTACTCTAAGCCTAGATTGTAAACTTTTTCTATACAACTCCATTCTAAAACCAATATGGTGCTACGGAATCCAGTTATGGGGCACTGCCTCGGCATCAAATGTAGAAAAAATTCAAAGGCAACAAAATAAAATACTCTGTACGATTACAGTAGTCCCATGGTATGTCAGAAACAAGCGAATTCAGAAAGACCTAGATGTGCCGCTGGTTAAGACAGTGTTTTCTAAACACGTGACAAGCTACATAAAAAGACTTGAGTTGCACCCATATCCCCTAGCCCGAAAAATAATTAACTTCAGAGGCCCCACTCGGCTGAGGAGGAGGGACACTCTTGCTCTCAGCCGAACACGAGAGACGCAAACAACTAAAGAACCAACCGATGAAACAAATATTTTTGTCTGGCACTGGCTGGACTTAAAAATTAAAATTTTAGAGTTAAGATTTGATTACTTATTGTTAGTTCAATTTTATTGAAGATACAATAAATAAATATAACCGGAAAAAAAATATTGGAACAAAACAGAATATGAATTTGAGAGATCCAACTTCCTATTCAAAAGTGTAGGTCGACGTGTGATTTTTAGGCATAAGCCATAATTTGGAATGGCGCTATGGGAAATTACACGGCCAAATAACTCGTTTCTAGTGACTTAGGGTGCTAGCAGTGCAACTTAAACACTGAACAAAAAATTCTATAACTCGAAGTCTCTATAAGTCGAAGTTTTTTTTTGGGATAATGGTGATTCGAGTTATGGAAGTTCGACTGTATTTTATAGTAGTGTACCAAATTTCAAAACTCTGTGATGACTCCTTATGTTCTTGCCCATCGTTATATGGAATCAAAGCACTGTGCGCCTCACAGTGCTTTGATCCCGTATAACAATAGGAAAAAAATAGAAGGAGTTGTCGCAGAGTTTTGAAGTTTAGTACACTACTATAAACTACTTTAGTTAAAAAAAAATTAACTGCTTTTTAAATATCGGGCAAAGGACACGCCTACCCATATATGCCAAAAACTAAATTTGCAATACTGCAGAAAAAGTCGTAAAAATCCGTTAATGTTTTACAGCGCACGCTAGTAACTTATGTGGTAGCTTTTATTGTGCCAATAGCCAGGATTCTAGGTCCTGTCATATATCCTTTGTCGTAGAAACACTATAACTCTTACAAAAGTTATCCGAAACTCATTAAATTTGGTATAATAACTATTATATGTGCCAAATTAAATTAAAACGTATTTATCAATATAGAAAATAAAAACTAAATACATAAGAAATTGGCTAAAAATAATTTAAAAGATTATAAAAACAATCAAAGAAAATATTACAACTGTTCTCATTTAAATTCTCTTAAATTTTTATAAAACAATATGGCAATGTAATGTTTTTTTGTATTGAAATATATTTTTCGCAAAAAATAGCATTCGCGAAAAAAATCACAGAATATCCTAATATTTTACATATTTAAATCTTAAAATCATCCCAAAAGTATATAAAGCGTAAGGTACGTTACCATGAAATTTTAAAATCGTGAATTTCGCCAATACGATCTCTAACTTTTAAAAACGGCTACCGCCATTGAATTCAGCGTCCACGCACTAGCTTTACCAGTAAAGTGACCAACTTATTAAATTTTGGACTAGAATAGTTTTATTTATATTTAATTAGAAGTACATAAAGTCACATTAACACCTATTGACAAATTGAAAAACTGACTAATATCTTAGAGTTTTTTTAAAATTAAATTTAGTTATGCATACATACATATGTTTAGAAACTGTTGAATTAATATATTATAAAATAATATTAAACAACTTTTATTTCTTGCGGGTTAAGCATGGCTACATTCCTGCATCTCATTGCTAAAGCACCAATAAAATGCAGGCATATAGACATGCTTAACCCGCTACAAATAAGACTTTTTCAAAATAAATTTTGAAGAATACCTTAAATAACAATTTGAATAAAAAATAATAATTGGGCAATTCAAAATAGTGCCATATCAGTCATATTTTTCATATTTCATATTATGCATAAAATTTTATTTAAAATTTTCAAGCAAAAAATTCATAAAATTTTACACATGAATGGCATGTGTTGTAAAAAATAGTATTTCATATTATCTGATTTTCTTTCAAATTTTGATCTTTAAAATAAAATATATTAAAATAAAATGTATAAAATAAATAAACAGAAGTTTTTGTGAAAAATAAAATTGTAAAAGGTATAGCAATTTAATACGAGCGAATTTTAAAATGAACTTTGCGGGAAAAATAAAAAAATATTACCGTTCTGAGACAAAACCTGTTCAAAGTATCAAGTACTATTTAAATACAAAATATGGGATAGAGCAATATGCAAGCTCGTTTTGAATTGCTCAAGTAATTTAAAAACATGTCGTATTTTCCTATATTCCATCAATCTAAAAAATTTTTCCTTCAATTAAGTATGTTTTAGAAATTGTTTTCTTGAAACAACAAGAAACCAATTGATTTGTTACTTTAGCGCTGTCTTTTTGCGTCAAAAAATAAACAAATAATATATACTATGAAACCCTGTAAAATTCGCTTAATATTACGCTAGATATTATTATTTAAGCCAATGAAATGAACAAAAATTTATAATAAAGCGATTGAATAATATTCATTTTTCAACCCAATACAAGAATAATTATAGGAAACAAATTTAGATAAAACTTTATGTTTAGTTAATTTGAAACAATGAAAAACGAACGTCATTTGTGAATTTGGTGCCCTTTTGTAGCGTCAAAAAGAGACAAACACAATTTTTATACTTTACTTAATTTTACTTTAAGCATATTAACATTTAAAAAAGCCAATATAGACAGAAAAAGAACCAAGTATGCTGCAAGAACTAAAAAAATGCCCCAAATATGCGGCTAAGTCTGAAATATGCAAAAATACGTTGTAAATCTTATTTGGGACTAAATATATCTGACAGGAAAAAATATAAAAATTGCATATATGCGGGTTTTCTGCTTATGAGCATTAAAAACTATACTATGGGAAATCTATCTCTTGATAGGAAACTTTTTCTAGAACGAAATATATTTCTATCAAAGAGTCGAAACCTTGTTTGTCTTGTTTTATTTTTTATTTTTTATTTTAATGTGGATTTTTGACAATTTGGATATATAAATTTTTTTTGTATTTTCTATGTTTTTTTGTAATAATGCGAGGTCCCAAGATAAGAGAAACTCCCAACTGAATGAAACAAAGAGCAACCCAACGTTATTTTCGTTACTTATGGAATGTTTTTGTTTAGTTACCAAATGAGTGCAAAGATAAAAACAAGTTGGCCACAAAACCTTCAATTAAGGATAGGCAGATCTAATTGTATTAGTGATTTTATGAGTACTACAAAAGATGTTTTACGCGGTTCGCAGATGGTGGAACTTCTTCTTACTTGGGATCTTACGACTATAAGGAAGTTAATTTAAGAGCAGCTTGTTCTGATCGTTTAGACAATATGTACATATATATTTGTTATTTTATATATTTTATATTTATACCCTGTATACAAGAATGTATACTGTTCCAAAAACTTGGGCAAAACAAACATTAAAAAAATCCCAACATTAAAAATATCGATGGTATTTCACGCTCGCAAGACAAAAATCAAAGCTTACAAATAGTTGAACATGCTAAGGAAAGGACAGTTTGTGAAGTTCCGAACATTTAGAAAAAGTTCATTAAAATAGGTACGACTCGCCACGAGGTGGCGATAAAATCTGTTAATTGAGCTTACTACTGTAGGTAAAATGTCCTGATGAGAAGACTGTGGTGGTCTCGAAACATCTGATGTCAGTCCAACCTTGCATACATCCAAATTTTTCTATGAATGTTCAATATTTACATGCTTTAGAATTTCTTTCTTAAATAAAAAAATAGTGTGATCGAAAGATTAAATTGTAAACGAAATTAGCCAAACTAATTAAATAACTTTGGAGAAAAACAATACAGTTCGACTAAAAATTCATAACTCAATTATTAAAACTCTAAAGGCACTTACCCAAAACATGAATGTGTACTGTTCCAAAAAAACTTACGAAAATTAACATTCCAAAATCCCAGCATTGAAAAAATCGATGATATATCAAGCTGGTAAGACAGAAATCAAAGCTTAAAAATAGTTGAACGTGCTAAAGAAAATACAGCTAGTGAAGTTCCGAACATTTAGAAAAAGTTTATTAATAATATGTACGACTCTCCGCGAGGTAGCGACAAAATCTGTTAATTGAACTTACTAAAATAAGTAGGATTTTCGCTAGGATGTTGTTGCTGCCGTCGCTGGTAGTGTAGGTAAAGGGCTCTGATGAGAAGACTGTGGTGGTCTTGAAACATCTGATGTCAGTTCAACCTTTAGTACATCCAATTTTTTTAATGTTCAATATTTATGTGCTTTAGAATTTCTTTCTTAAATAAAAAATAATAATTTGATCGAATGATTAATTTGAAAACAAGCTTAAGCCAAACTAATTAAATAACTTTGGATAAAAAAATACAGTTTGACTAAAAATTCATAGCTCAATCATAGTATAAAGCTTTAAATTTAAAATTTGTATGAGTTAAACTTGCCTTGTGTGGAACTTGAGAAAGTTTAAATGAATCGTAGATTAGAAAAAAGTTTATTGGCGAAGACGTTTGACTAGGGTTTGCGATTTCCCGAAGTTTTGCACTTTCCGAGAAACGGCAATAGAAAAATCGTCCGGGAAAAGTTGATTTGATAATTTAAGTAGATTTATTAAATCAAAGTTAGTGAAATTTTCGTTGTTTTATTAAAGCAAACATTCTTTTTAAATAAATATTAATATAATTTCATTTCTATAACACATTTTTAAGGATTTTTTTTTGTGAATTCAGGCAAATAGTTATTACACAGTAAGAGATCGTATAGAGTAATTGGCGACTATTACCGTAATTATTTAGTTAAGATATATAATTTTGAGGCCCCCAAATCATTTTATGTATAACTTGCCGTAATGCTTTTTTTATTTTTCTTGCCAAATTTCTGGAAGGGTTCTTATCATTAAGTACAAGCAAGTTACAATACTATACTCAACTGCACCGAATTTTACAATCTGCCTATATATGTCTTTGATTTTTCACTATATTTCTCTTAAACATCTCCTTCAGTGTTTCAATAATAGCGTCAACTTATAACAACATTAAGTCGTGGCAACTCGAGGGTTTTATAGCTCCTATGAGCTTAAAATTTTCACTTATATTTCCAAAATATTTTCATTAATTCAGCGAAAAATCACTCAAAGTAGATTTATTTACTTTAGGAGACGATTAGACCACTGCAGTCATTAATACTTCTACCTTGTTCTGATATATCGATTAACAAACACTCTCTACTAAATTCATCCTGCAAAGCAAAACATTTTGTGAACATTTTTGTGGTTAAACAGACTATGAAATAAGTAGCAATTTTTAAAGAGAACTTAAACTATTTCATTGTGTTCATACAATCAGTCCAATGAACTTTTGTTATATTTCAAACAAACTTTGAACATTTTATTGATATTAAGGAAAAACTTGATTATAATACAATTTTCTTATATGAATCAACATAAATTTCGCTGTCACTAACGACATTTTATAAATATTTGACATATTTGACATATAAAGTGTATGTATTTATGAAATAAAGTGTTGTTTTAATTTCGCGTTTTCCCGGGAAAATCTCGAAAATTTGTCGGTAATATTAGCTAGTGTTTTCCAGGGACTTCCCGATTCCCAAACGTTTGACATATATATTCTTTGCTTGAAAAAGTGGAAAATTTTAATCGTAATCGAGCGGTTAATGGCTTCGATTATGATTACGATTAAAAGCTGCAATTAATCGCGATTTCGATTACGATTTTAATCGCTGTGCAAACCCTAAGCCCCATAGAACATATTTTACTTTTTTTCAATATTCCATCAAAGTGAACTATTTTTTAGAGCTTAAGTGAAAAAAACATTTTTGAAACCAATAAAAATGCTTACAAGAGAAGAGTTCACATTAAATTTTATTTGCTGTAAATATATTTTTAGTCTTCTACTCCAAAAACTGAATTTGTAAAAAAAAACATATTTAACCCTCTGGGACTGACGTGACTTCATTATCACAATTCCACTGACGTGGTAGTACACTAGACACTATTTGGACTGATTATATTTTCCAAGTTTCGTTTGTTAACGCACTCAAAATATTTTTGATTTTAGTTTAATGTCGTAGCTTGTTATTTATTGTAATTTTTTGTTGAAAACAAAACGACAAATCTTATTAAAAACAAAATTATTGGCATGACATAAATTAGCCTTAAAAACTTACATCCATAGAAAAACAAAATAATATATTATTATTTTTTTTTGTAAAAAGTTTAACATTAATTTTAGCTTATACCTAAGCTAATCAATATAGAGAAAAAAGAGATAATATCAATGGTTTAATAAAAATTAATAACGTATTTTGTCAGGTATAACTCAATATTGACGTGGTAGACTTATAGACACTTCTATGCGTGCGCTCGTTTCAATTGCTTTCTTCGAACTAACGTACAAATGAGTACGTAATAAGAAGGTACTGAAAACACCAGAATCGATATTTATATAATTATGGCGTGAAACAATGTTTTCTGTTTACTGGTGTCTGCTAGACTACGACGTCAGTCGCAGAGGGTTAAACATACTTTTTATTTAACTTCAACTCTGTACGGGCGTGACATTGTCTATTTTTCTAAGCACAATATTAAAGATTGAGAGGAACTCGATGAGTGTGCAAAATTTCATAAGATTCGGTTAAAAATAAGAAGCTGGAAAAGATTATTTATTTTAAATGGGCATTGTACTGCCCACGTTTTTTCACTATAATTTTTTATTGCGATGGTATCTCAATGTGTGTACAAAGTTTCACAAGAGTCGGCTAAACATAAGTAGCTCAAAAAAAAAAGATTTACTTTATATGGACGTGATCCTGCTCAGTTATCTAGTCATAATGTTGTATTGAGACTGAAACCCAATGTGTACCCAAACTTTCAGAAGAATCGTTGCAGTGGAACTAGTAGAAAATGATGTCGCAAGATTTGATATTAACAAACAAACTAACAGAGCATTTCTATGAAATATTAATGCAAAACTGTTGGAACTGCAGAAATCGTTTGTTTTACGCGATAATTCGTTATAACCGAAGTCAGCAGCACTTATCTTCGATATTCCATTAAGAAGTCATATTATGGACTCAAAATTATCCCCAAAATGACATTTCGTCCTGTTGAAGTTGTCTTCACGTATATCACAAACATTTTTTAGGAAATTTAATTTAAAGATTAAACATTTTATACAAAAAATTTACGCGGAAAAATTGGTCCAATATCTTTGTCAGTTATTATACTTCAAGTTCTTTATCGACTTAAGCTTAGTACTCTGTTCAAATTTGCGAAAAGTGTTGATCAACATTGGTTTTTTCATACGAAAAATATGACAAGTAACCAATCATAACTAGCCCTTGACAGTATGCTGCAATTGTGTACGTTTTTAAAAAAACCCCAGTGTGTCTGTTGTGAGTTGCATACGAAAAAATATTATGAGCACATATTTCGCATGAAGATCAAAATGTTGTAGATACATTTCATATGTTTTTCACAAAATAAACAGAGTACAACTTCCGCAACAATTTTTGGTGAGCAATTCATGTAAATTTTTTTTATATGGACTTTTGACTGCACTTCGCACGAAATTATGAACAGAGTACCATGCTTAAATCTGTAAAATAGGTGCTACTACTAAATTGTGAATAAATTCAGAACTTATAATATGATTTTAATAAATTTTAGTTCATATTATTTGTAACATATGAAGTTATCACAATTAAGAATAAAATTTAAAATTTTCTTCAGTGTAAATTTTTAATGAGTCTTATAAAAAAATGTCTTAAATTTGTTTGAAAAAAAATTTTTTTTGATAAAAATTTTTTAATATCTCCGAAACTATAAGACTGTTTAAAAATTAATAAGGTTATTAATTATAAATAAATTAAAGGTTATTTTCTTTCCGATCCTTCTGTATTTTTTTTAATTTAATCGAAGAACTAATTCTCGAGTAAATGAAAATTATGTGATGCAGCATCCTCTTTTTTCTATATAACGAAAATCTCGAGATACAGAGTCAATTCAAAAAAAGTAATTTATCAGCATTGATACTCAGTACCATTTGTATAAAAATTGACTACAAAACCTTAGACCTTACAGAAAAAATTTCATTTTGTTGGTCTGTGTAATCAACACAATCAATATAAATTTTCCAAAACTAATATTGAAAAATATGATGAAAAATTTGTTTTTTGGCAATGGAACGAAAATTAAGTTGCTCTGGTGCTCCAAGTCCACCACTGATCTAGTCTTCTCGTTACAAAAAATCAACTTTATGACTGTTTAGCTATCACACAAAGGAAAAATCGCATCGATGTTGTTATAAGACATCTTATAACAACAATCTTATGAGATCTGCCATCTCATATATATATATATATATATATATATATATATATATATATATATATATATATATATATATATATATATATATATATATATATATATATATATATATATATATATATATATATATATATATATATATATATATATATATATATATATATATATATATATATATATATTAATAGTTGTATGAAAAATTAAATAGCTAATTATGCAAAAGTAGTACATGCTAGCTCGAAAAGCATTTGTATAAAATAAAATCTTATAAGAAAAGTAAAATAACATCTTCCTCTTGTATGAGATGAAGATATATATCGACATTTTATTTTTCTAATCCTGCCGACCTTCTCTCTCATGTTTTGTTTGAGTTAATCAATCGCAAATGTAGATGCAGAAACTCGTGTTTGGTATAGGGCAACTTTGTTTACATATGATTTTCAACGTCATTTTGACGTCACACTAGCACACAAAAGTCAACGGGCATGCGCAATGCGTTATTTATATTCTTTGTTTCATTGACGGTAAATATAAGCTTGAAGGTAGGCAATTTTTTTTTTGGAAATTTTACCTGACACTGCTTTGGAATCACCAGTTGCGTATGTTTTATAGTTGAATATTTATTAGTCATACGACATTCAAGAAAGCTTGTGTGTATGAGAGCTTGAAGGTAAGCACCTTTTTGCATATTTTCAAGTATTGTTTATCATTATCAGGGAAACCTAAAATATGCCCAAAGAAATGTGTCTTAAGCGCATTAGATATGCACCATATTTGCGGTTTCCCTGATCATTATGATTGGTACTGGGATTGGTACGGGGTCGTATGATTAATAGACAATCAACAAAGGAACATACTTAGCTGTGATTCCAAAGCAGTGTAGAAAACCCTGTTGCTAAAATAAGCATTAAAAAAGTTGGCAATAACAAATATTTTTATATTGTTTCACAGTCAAACCATTCTCCAACGAAAACTTTAGGGTTTTTTCAGTTGATATGGGTATTATTTCAGAACAATTTCTACTTAAAATTTTGTAAATTTGAGATGGATGATCAGGTGATAATGGTTTAGTACGACGTTAACGTAATTGTCTTGCTAATATAGATGCAGAATGAATCAACAAATCTGTATTGTTAATGTGTTCTGATGTTTGGAGGCCAGTTTCCTCTTCCTTCTTGCATCAGTCTTTAAACCAACACCTCTCCCAGCGATTTTGGTAGCAACAACAGCCACCACGTGAGCTCCCGAAGGAGACCTCACCAACAACCAGCCACAGAATCATCCTTCCTGTTGAGGGTAAGACGAAGTCCACCACGAACATCATCCAAGATGATGTCGCTTAACGGCGAGCATCATCTCCCTAACCCTCTGGAAGGCAGGTTAACTGTGAGGCAACTGGTTCCCGTGGTGCCACTTTATGCTCCTGGTAAAGCCTCAAAAGAAAACCACTAGAGTTTAACTTTCTATTGACTTTGGTCTTGGGTGAGACCATAGGTGCCCTTCCACCTCCTTACTGACTAGCGTAGGCAAGCCTACTTCCTTAAATAAATATATGCACGCTAATTGCTCTGTTTGCAAAGATTGTGTGGTAACACATAAGTTTTATGGATAATTGGCCAAAGGTAAGCAAAAATCAATTACCGTATTCCCAGAAAGCAAAACATCAAGGCTAGTGTAATCACCAAGATGTATAAACCGTGCTCCCCGGGGAAAACTTTTTTTTGGGACAAGAAAATAAAACTCTCAAAGGACAATAGTATAAATATCATGGATCTTCTCCAAGTTTAAATCTATACAAAACTTTATGATGTTTAGCCGATTTCGATTAAAGCTTATGTACAAATTTTCTATTTTTCGCCAATTGTTGTTTCAATATCATCGGATATGTCATTTGAAATCTTACTTTCAGTATAGCTACATACATATACATTTCATATCCCTCTCCTTGATCCATAAATCTAAAGTTCCGCCAATTTTAAGCTTCAATATTTCTAGAAAAAAGGAAATTATTTGCGTAGCTGGAAGAAGCTGCATAAAATTTAAGTATAAAATGCAGCCTGAGCTTTCCACGAACATTGACATATATATTATTTTTCGAAGAAATGCGAAGAACGTAAGTTCTATACCACGGAAGACAAAAAACTTTTTCGATACTTTACCAAAAAGATGAACTTATAATAGAATGAAATATGGCACATAATGCAAACATTTATTGAAATATTTACATACCTTTTTTAAGTACACATCTACATTATTGTAATCCGTTTGGGTAAAATTTTAGTTATAAAAAATTAAAAAAATTACTTTATCCTTAAAAAAACTTAGAACTTCATTATAAAAATTTAAACATTTACAGCTGTTTATATGTAAACTGAACTGACAATTGGCATATATTCTTGCATTTATGTCGTTGAAGTGTTAGGAATTTAACGGTCAGTGCTTTTTTTAATTGCAAAATTCAAAAATTAAAATTTTTGCCGATATGATACCGGTACCGATACCTATACTCAAAAAGAAATATCGGCTATACCGCTACCGATACTGATATGAATATTGAAATTGAAGTCAAGTTGAAATTAACAAAACTCAAGTAGAGCAATTTTTTTATTATACAAAATTGGAATGTAATAGAGTTATTAACATTTAGAATTGATATTATTCAAGTAAAAAATTGGAAGCAATTTTTAAGGAACTAGATTTTTATTGGTTCAAAAAAATATATATTAACAATATGCAGATAATTAGTAGAAAAGCAAGTAAAAATGTATTTAAATCATACAAAAACTTGTAATTTCTTCATAATTTTAGAAAATACTCACTATACATTTTGAAACATCGATTTTTTAATGCAGATCTATGAACTAATATTCATCTAAAAGTTTATAGTTATTCACTTAAATTTACATAAAAACACCGTTTTGCATTTACATTCGCATAAAAAGAAACAAGTTGCGAAAATGGGCGATTTCTTACTCATTTTCCTAAAGAAAAATATCAGTATGAACGCCAAAAAGGCAATTTTTTAGCATCACTTCCAATTCGCTGATTGGTAATCGAACTATCAAATTTTGCAATGGCAAGCCTGCGTAAAAATCAGTAGAAATAATATAAATTTGTACTACTTCCGGACCGCAAATTCTACATTTTCATGACTTCTTATGAGAGTATTTTTTTCTGACAACGAGATTTCAAAAAACAGAAATAAATTCGACTTCATGGTAAAATTAACAAAAAAATAAATTTTTTTTAAATAACAGCGTAAGATATTATCAATATTTAATAATGATATTAATAAGATAAAAAAAACAGCGATGTGAATTCATGGTAAAATTAACAATTTATTTATTAAAAAAAACTCTAAACAAACATTTAAGCAGTATCGTCGTATCGGCAATAAAATATCGTCGATACCGATATATCTGCAAAAGTGAAGTATCGATATGTCGGTATGGCTACATCAGTACTTGTAATCGACTCAGACGATTTTTTGCTTTTTAATATACAAATGAGTTATCAATATTTTATGTTTTGATTTAAGATATATGTATATATTTGAGTTTTACATTACTTTTTACCACTCATTAACTAAAAAACTTTAAAGCCATCAGATTAATGAAGTGTATACATCGGTGAATTGAAGAAAATGTACTTTCATTGAGGATGTGAGGGAGCTCTACATCCTTAAAAAAATCTATGATTTTTTAATAATCAATTCTTGGATATGTGGAGGTCGATATTTAGAACGAAGGGATTTTTCTCAAAGATCATTGATGATTGCATTCTAAAATTTTACAATTATATTAAATATATTTGAAACTTTTGTTAACCAAGTATGAATGATTTCTATAGGAGACTTTGAAAATAGATGTTTTGTTCTAGATTAATCAGAAAAGTAAATTTTTTGCTATTTTTTTTACAAAAACTATTATTTTCATGTGCTGTTGTGTACATGATTACTATTAATATAAATTAATAAAGAAAATGCTTTTATTTAATAACAGACTGTTATGAATATGAACATGTGGAGAATATCACTGCTACACTCAAAGAAAAATTCTTCGTTGAGGAAATGAAACCCTTACGTTGATCCCATTACATTAATGCAATGACGAATTTCATAAATAGAATGAAAACTTGCATTATAGTTACAAAAATGTCATTAACAGAATGAAGATTTTCTCAAGCATATTTTGTTACACTTTTCATTGTCATTAATGATACGAAATACATTTCATTCGAGCAATGAAAACTATTTAATATGGAAAAATAATTTTAAAATACTTTATACATAACATTTTTTTTTCTTTTAAATGAAATTTATTTGCTGGTGTTTAAGCATTGTCATTGGTGCTTTACCAAATCGTCAGGCTTACTTTGAATTTTATTTTTCATTTTGCCTTATAAATACTTTTCTTTTTATCCAATGGATTTCTAATTGTATAAAGGTGTAGAAAAATAAAATAGATTCATATCGAATAAAAAATTATTTGCTGTTTGTATAAGTTCCAAACCTGATATGCTTATTTTTGAAAATCATTTATTTGTAAATTCTCAAATGGTTTTTAAAAGTTTGTGCATAAGATAAAGGGTTTGAACTGTTCAAAATTGTGTTTGAAGTCTACTGACGATTTGGTAAAGCACCAATGAAATGTTGCATATAGACAATGCTTAAACACCAGCAAATAAATTTTATTTAAAATAAGATTATGACAATATGTCGAATAATAAATTTCTTAAAGATTTTTTTTATCGTATAGTTTTCTGAATTTGTTTTCATTTTATATAAAAAAATCAAAAATAGCAATTGTGAAGAATTATTGAGTTTAAAATTTAATAATTAATAGAATTTGGGTATTAAAATATAATTAAAACCCATCTTACGACTGCGCAAAATAGTTGCGTAATAAAAAAAATTTCATATTAAAAAGATAATCAGGTATGTGGTACAAATCGACTCGATTTCAAATGAAATCGAAAGTTGAAAACGAATGTAATAGTTTTAGGTGTGATGGAAATCGTATCGATTTCATTTTCCACTTTTGTTTCTGTTCCATGTATTTCTTTATATAAAAACTTTTTTGACATAAAATTATTATTATTATTTTTAGTATTTATACTTATTTTTAACAAAATTTGGAATTCCTATACGCAACCCCATAATCTTTAACAAGGTTGCATGTCCTAATATGTCCTATAAAATTTACGATGAGTATGCAATAAGTAATCTGCAAATCTTTTAGCTTGTTGGTACATTGCTTGCATTAGTTCTTGTTTTACACTCTTTCTTTTCAAAAAAATAACATGTTATTTAATTAGTTTTCAGCGGATTTTGAAATATGTAACTTCAAATGAATCCACGGAAATCACTTACATATATAGTAGATATTTATAGATGGGACTCTACCCAGTATTTATCCGATATATGGGTATATTCCTTTTTTGGGTATTTATTTCAAAAAAGTTAGCGATTTTTCGTGAACATGCGGCTTTGGCGGTTTCTAATAAATGTTAGGGCTATTTGCCGATATTGCAACTTCACGCGAATTTCAGCAACGTTCGGGATAGAAGCGTCTTTTTGCAGTTTTTTAACCTCTTCGGGAACAAGCTCTAAAATGTATTAGAAATTTCTAAAAATAGAAAAAAACTACGGAATTTTTGCTAAAGTACTTGTGAATATTTATTAAGATATCCACAAATTATATATCAGCAAAAAATATGCTTAAATGTCAAAAAACACTCCAGTGACAAACTAATTTAACATTTTAACAAAAATTATTGCAAAAATATGTGTGAAATACATACATATCATACGAAACTTTTGAAATCGTCAAACATATTCTACACGATTTGAAAACAGTAAAACAATAGAAATTTCGTTTTCTATCACATCTATTTTTTGTTATTTTCATAGAACAAAATAGAAAATGAAATCGAATTCGATTTTAAGTAAAATCGATATGAAAACAATACTTCAACAGCCATCACAACTTTCTTCGTTTTTGTGTCGATTTTCATTCGAAATCGATTTCCATCACATACCTGAATAACAGAAATTGTGGAAGTTTTATGTTTGGTAAGTACATACATACGTACGTATATATGTACATATATAAAAATTAGTTGATTTATTTAAATGCAATGACAATTATAGATGCTGCGCTACCATTTACAAAAATTAAATAGTGCTTAAGATACATGTGCGAATAAGGCATCCAACTGGAAAATTAATCAATGCAGGTTGTGAAAATGTAACAAGTGTAGCAAATAATGATAAATAGTGCAAAAATATATCTGAAATATCAAGATCACAAAATATACATGCCTTTAATCTTATCCAAATGAATTGGTTAATACTTTTGGCGAGAAAAAATGTAGTGCACCTCTTATCTATGTTTTCTGATTTTTCAAGAATAGCCAAACTTGGGAAGTTCAAAAAGAGTTTAACTCGTTAAAAATGGAGCATTTATTAAACAAAAACTAATGTATCTTGAAGAAGTTATCTCAAAATCAGATAGTTCATTGAAACATGCATATGGTTAGCTGATGTAGTCACAAACAAGCAAAAAAAAAAGCATCAATGCCTTGAAAATCTTGTTTTATAAAAATTCTTGAAAGAGATGATACATTTTTATGTATGTATGTATATAAGATTTTATGTCTCATGAATTTTCTTCTAACGCATTACAAAATATTTTTCAGGCAGAGTTTATGGCGAAAAAAGTGTCAAATGCATCCACATAAAATAGAAATCCAATATTTCTTATACTGCGATGATCTAA
This sequence comes from Panzeria rudis, assembly GCA_956483635.1. Classification (NCBI taxonomy): domain Eukaryota; kingdom Metazoa; phylum Arthropoda; class Insecta; order Diptera; family Tachinidae; genus Panzeria; species Panzeria rudis. The sequence goes on from OY101448.1 coordinate 81,977,346, forward strand.
AAATCAATACCCATTAGGATCTCATTAGGCAAAACACAAAGGAAATTGTAATCGTAATAGATATTGACGAAATGGAAAAATGTATGTTCTCTGTATATTACAAAATAAAAAAAAAATTATAGCTATTTTATGCCACACATGTTCATGTCTTTCCTTTCAGATGAAGAAGCTCTCATTTAAAAATATTGTGGTGTCTGCATTTCTTTTAAGTTTAAGGGTCTCAAAACATTTAATATTATAAATTTTTTCCTTATTTAAAAAAGAAAAATAGCTTAGTTTATCTTCTTTTAGATGAATTGTCTAAACCAAATTTGTAAAGATATTTTATACAATTTCTTATTATTTATATCACGATATGTAATACGTTAGATATAAAACTTGTATCTAAAGCTATAATATAATTTGCAATACATTTATTAGTAATTAATTACAAATTGTTAATTTTCCATAAAATAGTTTTGTATCGAAACATTCTTTAATAAAATAATTTCTTAAAATCAAAAATGAAAGCAAATATCAATCTCTCTTTAATCTTAATAACAATATGTATGTACAACGTACGTTTCATTTGTGAAACATTTTCGTTTTATTAATGATAAAGTTTCATTACGTTAATGAAAATGCGATGTTAAATAAGGTAAGGATTTCATTGTTTTAATGATACTTTACGTTTACCGTACATAATTTTACGTTTCTTGGAGAAAAAAGATATCATTATATGAACGAAGTAACTTCATTCTATTTATGACATAGTTTAAGTTAATGAAACATATATCATAACAGAAATAAAATGTTACGTTGGTTGAAAAATAATGACAAAATAATTACTCTAACGTAAAAAATCAGTATATCCATGAAGTTATATTCTCGACCTCATGGGAACTATAATTCAATTGTTTTAAGTAAAATATTTTGTCAATCATTATAAATATCTATTCTAGAATTTCTGCTTTAATATTAAAGCTTTGTTATTTAATTTTTTTATGATTATTACCAAAACTATCACCTAGCAAAAGGATGTACATGTTCATTTAGCAAACAAACATTCACACACTAGTACATATAATTATCAATGACTAGTATAGCCAACGGACGACATATATATAATTTCAATAAAGTTCATAGAAAAATTATTCAACGTCATAAAAAAGTTTTTAAAAATATATAAATGTGTAATATAATGCAACTGTTTATAATAATGAGTTAATGATAGCAACTTTCCTACACTGAAATTATATTAATTCAGTAAAGTGCAATTTTGACTCGCGCAGGAAGGCGTCCTTTCGAATACCATATTCATAATTCCATTTTTTTCGTTCTGACGATTTTTGTTTGGTTTGGGGACTTTTTTCTTTTTTTAGTTCTTTTTTGTTTCAGCTTTTTTTCGTTTTAACGAATTTTTTTCTTTTTTGTTGGCGATATTTTTTTATTTTAGTGATTTCTTAGCTTTAGCGATGTTTATCGTTTTGGTGCTATTTTCGTTTAAGCGCTTTTTTCGTTTTGTCGATTTTTAGTTTTGGCTTTATTTTAATTTGGCGATTTTTTTTGTGTGTTTTTTTTTTGTCTAACTGCTTCTTACTTTTTGTAATTGTTTTTTTTGTTTGGCGACTTATTTTAAAATTTGGCGATTTTTACTTATGGTGGCTTTTTTTCGTTAAAGTTTTTCCCGTTTTTGAGATTCTTTTTAATTTAGGTGTTTTTTTAATTAATTTTTTAGTTTTGGAGGGTTTTTTTTTTCGTTGATGTGATTCTTTGTTCTGGTAATATTTTTAATTTTTGACGGCATTTTTTTGTTTTTTTTGCGGTTTTTTCATTTTGGTGCTTTTTGTATTGTTTTAGTGTTTTTCTTCATTCTGGCGGATTTTTCTAATGACGTCTAAATTGAGATTGTCGAACTCCATATTTCAAAAGGAAACTATAAGTATTTTTTCATATGTGGAATTTCATGTTTAGAATGAAGGAAGTTTTCTTTAGATTGTTGTTTTTCTTTAATGTCTTACAATAAAACACTACGAATGTTTTTCTATAGGAAAATAGTTGAATAGTGAAAATAGTTGTTTCCGTTCCAAATTTATCAGAAAAATAACATGTTTTTACTAAGGTTTTACAGTAAATTTTTATTGTCATGTACTGTTGTGTGCATGATAACTATCATTGGAAATGCATCGAAAAAAGCTTTAATTTGCATTCCAGAATCGGTATTTGTGACTATTGTCACAAATGTTTTTACTATGACAAAAATTTTGTTATAACAGGTTCGAGAATAGCACTGTAAGTATTTGTTGTTATTGTTATAAACGTTTTCACAAAAATGTTTTTATAAATGGTTCGAGAATAGCACAGTAGTAGTAAAGATGCAATTTGAATTGGTTAGATTAGCCTACATTATTATATGGAGTGTAAATTGTTGTTTCAATATTTATTAATAAAAAAACTTTTAAAGTTACAACTGAACTGCCAATATACTGTTGTTCCAGTTTTTATAAAAAACAATTTTTATTGGCTAATATTACCACTTTAATATTAAATAAATTGATAAAAGGGGAATTTGAAATAAATAGAAACAAATAAGTAAAATAAAGAACAAATGAAATATATTTGCTGGAGTTTAAGCAATTGTCTATATGCAGCATTTCGTTGGTGCTTTACCACCTCATCAGTAGACTTCAAACACAATTTCGAACAGTTACAAACCCCTTATCTTATGCACAAACTTTTAAAAACCATTTGAGAATTTACAAATATATAAATGATTTTAAAAAAATAAGCATAGTAGGCTTTGAAACTTATACAAAAACCAGCAAATAATTTTTTATTCGATATGAATCTATTTTATTTTTCTACACCTGCATACAATTAGAAATCCATTGGATAACAACAAAAGTATTTATAAGACAAAATGAAAAATAAAATCTAATTTAAACCTTTAAGGAATTTATTATTTGAAAGTGTAGAAAAATAAAATAGACTCATATTGAATAAAAAAATTATTTGCTGTGTTTTCGAAATTGTGTTTGAAGTCTACTGATGAGTTGGTAAAGCACCAACGAAATACTGCATATAGATAATTGCTTAAACTCCAGCAAATAAATTTCATTTAAAATAAAATTGTGGTAATATGTCAAATAATAAATTTCTTAAAATAGAGAATATTAAAATTCTTGTATTAAAAAATTTCAAGATTGAAAGGGAATCAACAAGCCAGTACATATAGTACCTTTGATACAACTTTGGCTTGATTTAAGTACGGATGACTTGATTTTTCAAAAAGTTTCTTTTTTTTGGGAATTATTGATTTTTGATTTTGATGTGAGTTTTTCTTTTGAGTGTACTCAACTTTTTATTATAATGTTATTGTGCCATAGAAACCTAGTGCACGTGCAAGTTTTCGTTAGACTCGGTTTCGTGGAAGTCGAAAGTGAAAAGGTATTATAAAAATATTTTTCTCCTATACTTAATGGTATAGTACTTTTTATTGAACATATATTTTTTGCTTAATAGGAGTATTTAATAATTTTATATATATTACGGTTTTACCAAAAACTATTATTTCTTTCTTTTAATGTTTAAGCCTCAGCTGCTAGAAACTAATTTTTTTATTTTACCTTAACATAATATAGTCTTGATTTTATTCTAAAACGATAAGAGCCAATAAAGTTCTAAAAAATATGTGTTTATACTTAAATAAACAAAGAAATTTATGTAATTTGCATATACCCCAATCTCTATATATGTATGTATGTAGTTATATTAGGGTATTTATAATATGGTTTGGGTTAATTTAAGTCTCTCTACTAACAGTTTTAGCTACTAGTAACGATTTGTTTGCCCACAGAAATTTATTCGTTAACGTCAATACGTATTATTGCTTACATCTTAGAAGGTTCCTCCAAGAAAGTCGTGCCGACCTACACTTTTATGCACGATCTTTCGAATTCCATATATGTTTTATTTCAAATTGAGACTTGTTTAGTGCTCCACTATGAATCAAAATTTGCTTTCTTAAATAGTTAGGTTATGAGAAAATTTTTGAATGTAGCTAATGTCAAACGCCGTGAAACTGTAACTCGGTACCGTTGACGGAGGCCAACCACTATACTGTAAAGATCAGTATTCACGGTAAAAATGCATGACCTGAATTATAGTAGTATTTGTGAAATTTTATCTGATACGCCACACCGACGGTGCTTAAAGCAGAATCTAAATTTTTCGCTCGCATTGCGCTTGAATTTTGACCGACATATATTTGTTATAAGCCATGCACGTTTTCAAGACAGGAAA